>JAWMAG010000400.1:0-2500 GCA_037013455.1 Ceratitis rosa | reverse complement strand
ATTATGAATTTCGTTGATTAATAAGAGTGGAGTCAAATAGATCTATTATTGAAATTCGCGTACCGATTTAAAAGACCCAAACTTTGTGGATGTTGGTTTCTAAAAAGTTTTGTACCTACCAAATATGGCATACAAAACTTAGTCCACTTCCAATGCAGTTATCATTTCGGTATTTCTCGAACTATGCATTTCCCCACTTGATTATTGTTAGTTTTTTCTTCTCTGCTTTAGTTAAGTTCCGACACTTGTGCCACATATAAGAGCACATATGTGCATGCAACGATTGATGTAACAAGGCAGAAAAATGTTTTGTTTCATAAGTTCTTTCCTTGTTTTTCACATTCATAAAAAGAATGAAACGAGGTGGTTGTGTAAAGGAAATATTTATGTAAGTTTGTGTAAAATTAGGGCTGGATTTAACAAGA
Source organism: Ceratitis rosa (assembly GCA_037013455.1). NCBI lineage: Eukaryota > Metazoa > Arthropoda > Insecta > Diptera > Tephritidae > Ceratitis > Ceratitis rosa. The sequence goes on along the minus strand of JAWMAG010000400.1, from coordinate 2,075 downwards.
AATATATATATATATATATATTGTATGTATATAAATATAAATAAGGAAAAAATTAAAACACATATAAAAAGCGAAATTAAAGTGAAAGCAAAAGCAAAAGTAAAAAAAAAAATTATTAAAAACAAGTATTATAATGATAAAGTATTATGTGTAGCGTTTTAAAGTTACGTACCTATAATAGTATATTGTATAAACATCTAGACTTGTGTGTATGCTTCTTTAGCAGTTATATAACCCAAGTTTATAATCGCACAGCCTCTCTGATCTCTCAAGTCAGTGAAGTTTCCGTTCTACTATGCCAAGAACGCCTTAATTTTTTATATAACATTTCTATGGGAAGCAGAGGGGACGACCGCAATTAGAAAATTTAATTTTTTAAATTATATGGCTATAGCTCGAACCCGTGATTCTCCTGCACTAAATTAAAGCCTATAAATGTCTCATTATTATTTTCTTATCCCTGTGTTTTAAGTACATCTTGGTGCCGAACTCCATCTTTTATATTTTTTATATATTTTTTCTCATAAAACATTTTACAAAAGTTTAGATCAACTTCAATTCCTATTCAATTTGGCGCGAGCAACCCATAGAGCTTCTTGTGACATATTCAGTACAAATATCACATGTATATAAACAGCAAACATACGTACAATAAATAAATAATTAAATATTTGTGCCCTTTAGCCATTTGGCTCATACACTTGGTCAGCACATAAGTTGGCATGATGCCCATTTTATACATATGTATGTATGTATGTACATTCATACACACTTATAAGTACTTATACGCTATAGGAATGTTGCAAATGCCTTTTGCATGCCACTCAATGAGTTTGGCTTTTGCGTGACCAAATATATTTTAGTTTGTACGTACATATAATAGTTTTTAATACATACATACATACATATTTACATTCATTCTGCTCTTCCACTTCCCCTTCGCTTCTCTCGGTGTTTTTGTTTTTATTTTCGAGTTTTTGTTTTTGTTGCTTTTCATAAGTAAGTGCAGCAGCAATAAGGTCCCCGGCGGGCAGCCCAGGTTGTGAAGTAGACTGTGGTAGAAGTGGTGTAGCAGCAGCAGCAGCAGCAAGTGCTCAAGGACGTTTGCAAGGCACTGGCTAGCCTCTCTATGTGTATGCTTATGTAGAGTAGCGAAGTTTGTTTATTGCTGCAGCAATTGGCAGCGCGACAATCGTACTGTGGCAGTCGATTTTGTTGCCGTGATACATTGCATATTCGTACGTACATTTGAATATATGTATATGTTTATATATATGTGTGTTTGCTTGCTCGCTGTAAGTCAACAACTTTGTATGGGTTGTACTTGGTTGTTGTTGATATAGTGCATTTCTATTTTTGACGCTGCTATTTGACATTGCGTCTATCTTTTTGTATTGCCATTGCCAAAGCCTCTAAAAGAGAAGGGAGAGAGAACAGGACACAGAGGCATAGAGAGCGCGTACAAGCTACTATACCGTTATTGCATTGTGCGCTCTTTCTCTCTCTATTTCGGCCTCTGCTTCTCTCACTCACTTTTCTTTTGTACATTTCTTGTATTTTCTCTGCGCAGGACGCGAATTGTAAGCACAAATAGGAGACCTGGAAAGTAGCCACGTGTGCAACATGCTGCAGCTACAAACGACGCTCTAAATATCACAGCACTCTCGCCCGCCCGCTTAATGTTGGCCTCTTCAAACACTTGGCGCCTGCAGCCGAGCATAAGTAGGTCAAATGGTTGAAAATCATGCGAGTTTGTGTGTGAAGCGCTCCATGGCTAGTGTGTTACCAAGCGTACATATATATCTACATACGTGTATGTGTTCATATGAGAGTAAATCCATGGGAGCTGTATTTGCATATACATATATAATATTACATGTGGCATGCCACAGTGTACCTTGCCATAAGAGATTTGGTTGCTACTTTTGGGCAAACTTATATTTTTTCAATAATTTTTGCATACATAGCAACACCGTAACGCCTGGTATTGGTGCATGCGTTGCAAAAATTATTGCGCGTCAACCTTCACAATGTGCTCCACATACAACTACAACATATAGCATTTCCTGTTATGC
>JAWMAG010000399.1:897500-938634 GCA_037013455.1 Ceratitis rosa | reverse complement strand
GTACTCCGCTTGTGATTCACCCGTCAGACCGGGCAGAATAATTATGCATGGCGCATCATCGCCACAATTCTCCTCCAACCAATCCAAGGCGACTTCGCCACCATCCTTCAACGTGAGGATTTCTCTGCGAAGCAAAACTTTTATGGCTATTCTGTTCTTCAAATTAATATTTAATTACCTTCTATAATTGAGGTTAGGTATGATTTGTGAACGCAATATGCTGGCGAAAACGGTTTGTGCTCGACTTTCGACACACCAAAATGTGGGCCAAAATTTCATTTCCAATGTTGGTACATTACGTTGTAGGAACTCTTTGAACGGACCATCAGCACAAGCTAGTATGGGACGCTACGAAGGGAAGCTTACCTTAGTAGGTGTACTTTTTACTTATTTATGTATGTAACTGAAGCTCTTACCTTAACAACTTGTATAAAATAGTAGACTACATAGGCGCCCAAAGCAAAGGCCAACGCATGCCAACGTGGAATATTCGATAAATAACAGTACATTGAGTAGAGCATGCTATTGTGCTTTCTTTGTTCTTCTTGAGCAATGGTCTTCCCCAGAATGTAAGGGCGACTAGCAAAATTCTATGAAGAAAAAGGTAAGAAAGGTGTGGAGGTTAAATGTAAAATTAATTTATTCAAATGAAACCAATTATCATAAATATGTATGATCATATAATACAACAGCTGATGGCATAAGCTTAAAGGAAATTGATTATTGCAAAATTAATTGGTTAATAGTGCTTACATCGGAAGCAGAATATGATTTGAGTATACACTTTTTCATAATTTGTTTTATATCGAGTGCTCTACCAAAGATAATGTTGTTTTTGTTCCAGAAAAAATATTCCACGAATTGCGAGAGTTACACTCCTTCGCGGGATAAAAAACCGGTTTGTTCCGGTATAAAAATCCGTCTATCTTGGGAACCCTTAACTTTTAGTCGTCATTAAAATCCATCGACCGTTCGGAGGAGGCTTATAATAAATTGTAGGGCCCTCCATTAGATGGAAAAATTTCAAGACGCAAAATCACAAATTGGTGGAGGAGCTCACCTCAGGTGAATAGAGGCTGCAATTAGACTTCAGCGAAACCTTCAAACGAATATGTCGGAGTGAAGGCCAGCGTCAATGAACCGAATGAACCTTAGTAGTGCCGCTTTCTTCTTCTACTTCTCTATTGGCGTAGTCATCGCTTACAATATCGCACCATTCATCCCAGTTGGAATAACTAAGTGAAACCAGGTCGATTTCTCCCCGCTAATTCCTACGGAGTGTAGGTCTTCCTCTCGCTCTGCAGCGGGTACTGTATCGAATACTTTCAAATATGTATATATATATATAATTGGCGCTTTGTAACCGCTTAAGTGGTGTTCGGCCGAGCTCTTCCTTCAATTTGTGGTTTGCGTCTTGATGTTTTTCCAACAAATGGAGGGACCTACAGTTTATACTAAGCCCCATCCGAACGTCTGATTGTTTTTTTACGAGGAGCCTTTTCATGTCCGAAATACACTCGGAGGATTGGACATCCCCTGCCGAGGGGCGACCGCAATTAGAAAATTGAACTTAATTTTTTATTTAAATTAATTTGCCATAACTTTCGGATGTTGGTGGCACCGGAATTTGAACCCGCGCCTTCCGAATGTCAGTACGCAATGCTAACCACTCGGCTACCGCGGCCGCCAGAGGACCCGTAGAGAACCATAAATCTTACGTAAAACCTTTCTCTCGAAAACTCCTAACGCCGACTCATCAGATGTTGTCATCGTCCATGCCTTCTCACAATATACCAGGACGGTAACGATAAGTGACTTGTAGAATTTCGTTTTGGTTAGTAGAGAGAGAACTTTACTTTTCAATTGCCTACTCAGCCGAAAGTAGCACCTGTTGGGGCAAGTGTGATTCTACATTCGATTTAAAGGCTGACGTTATTATTAGTGTTGGTGATGGTCCCTAGGTAGACGAAATTACCTACGACCTCGACGTTATGACTGTCAACATTGACATGAGAGCTGAGTCGCGATTGCGATGACAGTTTGTTTGATGACAGAAGATATTTCGTCTCGCCCTCGTTCGCTACCAGAGCCATACGTTTCGCTTTCTTAACCAGTCTGGGGAAAGAACTCACGGTGCGTTGTTAAGCCCAACAATGTCAATCTCAAAGGCGTACGCCAGTAGCTGTACTCAGCAATGGAGCTCGCACTACTTTTTTTCCAGTAATAAATTAAAGAAGTCATACGATAAGGAATCACCTTGCCTGTTAACGAACCTCTCCTTAGACCTTCTTGATCTTGAAGGAGCTTTTGGTGTTGCTTAACGTTAGTTTACTCAGTCGTATTAGTTTTGCGGGGATACAAAATTCAAAAATGGCGGCGTAGAGGCAACACCGAAAATAATTGAAATCGGAGGACTATATCATATGCCACCATATAACCGATTTGTTCAGATATGAGGTTATCGATAAAAAAAATCCATTAAAAAAGAATCTGAGGGCATGAAAATTGGTATTCTACACAGGTGCATATGTATATATATGTAAATATTTATAATACACATATATACTATTAAATATTGACACTAAAAATCATCAAAATCGGAAAATTTTATCATATAACTCCCTCCTACCAATTTTTTAGAATAGGAATTTTTATTTAATCCCAAAAGGAAAGGTATAAAGACTTCGGCACGACTGAATACAGCTCTTAATTCTTGTTTTTTGCTTATTCTCGTATTTTCTTTTCTAATGACACCAATGTTGAGCAAGGCCAAGTTCAACTAAGGGTGAGCGCCATTAACTTACTGTGGTATGAACATAAAAATGTTTTAATAAAAACCATAAGAAATCAGACTCACAACGTCTCTGAACTTCTTTTGGACTTTGATTGTACAAATATTGAAATAATATTAATTTTATTACACTTTATCTATGCACGTCTTTACATAAGTACATACTTAAATGAATGTAATCTTACAAGCGCTTGTATATACATGTATGTATAATAAATTGTAGCACAAGGTTTTTGCTTGTGTATATATGTATGTACACTTATGTTTTTTATGTTATGTATTGCACTTATATTTGGTATGTATGTATTTGCAAGACAAAACAAAAATTGAAACAAATGTTTAAAGCACAATTTTCCACAAACACTTGAAAATCGAAATTAAAAACACTTTTCTAGCTGGTTTTAGTGAATTTTTTAATTGAAAACTAAACTTAATAAGTATTGGAATTCGACCGGTGTTGGCCTTGTTGCCTGTTTTGTCTTACACACAATGAGATTACCTCATACAGTCAGTATGCACTAACAAGCAAGGTATTTCGCTACAGCTGATTCACTTAGCTCTGCTTATTACGTATTATATATGTATGTATGTATATTTATTTTTTTTTATATTTTTCACGTTATTTATATTGATTACAGCTTTTTTACGAGGAGAAACATATGTAATTTTAAATAATAGTATTTTATCAAACACTTGTGGTTATGAAAACAAAAAACCCGTCCGGCACAGAAATCTACTTTCAAATCTATTTATTCGTGCGCCAAACCAACAATGTCTGCTGCTGAGCATTCAAATAATGACTAAATCTTATTTGATCATATATATTTTATCTGCGACAGTATTTATTATTTTAGCAGTTTACGTAGTTCTACTTACGCACACACATACACACACACTCACACGTATAAAAGTTAGCGCACAAGAGCTTTCACATTCTTCGTGGGCACAAAGTGCAAAACTATTCTTTTTTGTTTTGTAATTTTTTATCATTCTTGTAAACAATATTATTGCATAGACCCAAACATACATATGTACACGTATGAGGGTCTAAGCTGTGCATATCGCATATGTAACAATGTGAGTAGCGCCAAAGCATACCATACTCGCGCGCATAGTTGATGGTCATTATTTTTAAACTTGAATAATAAATAAATGCAATTGATGCACGGAAGAGCTGCAGTTGACCGCGCACAATTGTCAAACTATTGTAGAAATTTGCATATTTATTATTTATTTTATTTATTTCAATTATTTGAGTTCATATGCACTGATTTTGCATATTTTCTATTTTCCTATATTCCTACTGTCCCAATGTTTGATTTTCACGAAAATTGCAATATAGCAATTGTGCTTTTGATTTACATGCATTTGTTGAGATAAAATATATAAAATATGCTTTATTTATTTTTAACATTTTACCGTCATGAAAGTCATGTTAGACAATTTAATCAATGATTTAATTGAAATAATCTCGGTTGCTATTTTTAAAACTACAATAATTGAATGAGAATGAACGTCCACACTGCCAAACAGGCAAATATCATACAAAATCAAGAAAGAAGAGCTGTCTTTATACCTCGCATGGTCATATGAAATTTATGGCAGTTCGTTTTAGGATTAAATGTTAATTCTCATATCTGAACAAACTGCTCGTATGTAATATTGGTCCGATTTTGCTGATTTTCGCGGTGAATGAGCTATATGTATATGATACTAAATTTTATGTTCTTAGATGCTTTTTTGATGACTCATCCCGGTGCCACCAACATCCAAAAGTTATGGAAAATTAATTTAAATAAAAAAATTAAGTTAAATTTTTAATTGCGGTCGCCTCTCGGCAGGGAATGTCAACCCCTCCGAGTGTATTTTGGACACGAAATAAAAGGCTCCTCGTAAAATAACGATCAGCCGTTCGGAGGCGGCTTGGTATAAACTGTAGGAACCTCCATTTGTTAAAAAACCATCTAAATGCAAAACCACAAATTGGAGCAGGAGCTCGGTCGAAAATCGCTTCAGCGGTTACAAAGCGCCAATTATATATTTACGTGTATGTAATATATACTCGTATATACATAAGTTTTGATGCAAAATTCAGTATATCCCTAGGGGGAGAAAGGTCATAGAACCAAACGGAGATAAATCAAAGACTACAGAATGGAATTGTTGTGAGCCCCAAAATAAGATATCGATACCTGTAGGAAATAGTAAAGCATTTTCCAAGCAGAAGTGTTTGCCATTACCTCATGTGCAGATATCATACTCAGAAGAAAGGCAGTGACAGTCAGACTACACTGAAGGTGATATCATCACGTATCTGGTATGGGAATGTGTCATGAATCTTAATGAAGTGGACAAACGAAATAAAGTTCAGCTCAACTGTGTTTGGGTTCCTACAGGTATTACAGGAAATGAAGTAACAAATAAACTTGCGAAAGAAGCTGCCTCAATCTCCCATCAACAGAACCAAAAAAGAAGAAATGAGGATAATAAATAGGTACTGGTATAGTAGTGACGGGATGAGACAATCAGAAAAGCTTATGGATGGGTACAATACTAGAAGATTTAGAGATATAATATTACTTATTAAGTATAACTTAAGAATACTAACAGGCTATTGCAGACTGCGTAAGCATATGCATACACTCCGAAGCAAATCTGATGAGACTTGTCGCTTCTGTGAGCTATTACCAGAGACACCAGTGCACCTACTGTTTAAAAGCGAAGTTATCGCGGGAAGAAAACGGAGATATGTAGGGGTTCTTCAACCTTCTAATTCTGTTAGATTTTATAAGGCCGTTAGGACTGTTTGAAACAATACGAAAGTATCGGAAGGCACAAAAGCCTACTGGTCGCGGCGCATATTCTCCCTACTCGTCTACATATAAATTGTCGATATATATTTTTGACCAAAGTTTCCAATAAACACTTCAAGATTTAATTTAAGAGAACTCGGTGGCGTATGAGTAACTTTTTCTGAATTTACTACCTAAAATTTGCAATAATCTATCTATTTTATATATAATATGTACATATATATAAATGGATTTCCATTAATATTCGAAACTATTTGGTGGAAAGGTTTGTACAGAAAAATTGTTCGGGATGTGGACCAGATCGTATTTTGGGATCGATTTACTTGAAATTCGGTAGATATGTAGCTTTTTGCTTAGATTAACAGGAAGATTTTTTCCCAGGAAGCGCTTCGATTTGCTAAAATGTGTGGATGATATGCCTAAACAGAATAGTTTTGTTTCCTGGAAATGAACCAAGGACCTGGAACCAAGATCGATTTGCTCGAAATATAAATAAAACTTACATTAAGGGAAAGGGATTGACTAAAAATTGGATACAAGAGTAGATCGTGGGTTAGCTTCGCAATGTTATTATTTTGTTGCTATGGGTTAGAAGCTATTTCTATACGTTCAATTTGACTGTGATTAAGCATAGATCCGAAAGTGACCCATACATACAAATTCAATAACATATGTAATTAAAAGTCTTGATATTTTATATTATATAATGCTTAATTAAGGTTTTTCGTTCTTTTCAATGTCAATTAGAATAAAACTTTGATAAAATACAGTAAGCCACAACATTATGTGGACAGTTTACTGGAACATAAATATTTTTACAAAAAATGTAATTTATTTTACTCATCGATTGCTTTTGAAACATAAATATAAGAAGTAGGTGCCAATTTAAACAACTAAACGATCAAGTTGAAATAGTTAAAGTTGTTCAAATTAAAGTATACATTGTCAAAAGTTAAAAAGTTAAAACTTAAATTAACCCAAGTAGCTCTTTAGTAACACCTTGCGGTCTGAACATTAACCAACCATTTGCAGAATTTAACTTAAGAGAGAGAGAGAGAGGTGGTGGCGTATAAGTAACTTTCTTGGCACGTTCCAATTGCTACTAGTCGTTGTTGAATCGCGTTCATTTGGACAAAAACCAAGGAAAACTTGCCCCGAGACAGCATATTTTTGACGTTTTTATTGGCGACGAAGTTGCAAATTCGTGTTGGAAAAATTTCAGTCACAAACCCGCTTTACAGTGATCCCCATCTAGAACTAAAATATTATATGTGATAATCTAGGCCGGAAATAAAAAAATGAAAGTAATCCAATTGCAATAGATCGCTGCAGTGACAAGTATCTCGCGCTCTATAAGTGTGATTGGATTACGCTAAATGGCGTTAGAAAGATGATACTTTGTACTAAATAAGAAAATGAGAAAAGAGATAAGATAAGAAGAGTAATGTACTTAACTCAGTGGTACAAAATACACTGTATCCTACAACTTTTCTTCTTCATCGACAAAAGCTAACACGCAAGTCTGTCAGCTGAAAATGTGCATAGTGTTTATGGCACTGATACTGCACAATATTGTTTTCATTGATTTCGTTCCGGTAATTTTAATGCCCCACAGTGTGGAAGGCTAATTGTCGAAAATGTCGATGCGAGCACTGTTTCGATTGCTCAGAAGCTAGACATTGCCCAAAAACAGTTTGAAGCCACTTGAAAAGACTGAATATATAAACAAGCTCGATGTACGTGTGCCTCATGAGTTAACAAGAAAAAATCTCAGGAACCGAATTTTCAGCTGCCAATCGCTGCTGAATTGTAACTAAATCGACCCATTTCTGAAGCAGATGGAGACTGGCAACTACTTCAAATGAAAACTGTCGTATTCGAAGGGCAGCAAGCCAGCACAAACGGTTTCCAAGTCAGGATTGACCAGATTGGTCAGGAAGATTTCCTTATGTGCTTGGTGGAATTGGCATCTACAGCCAAACTCTTAATTCGGACCTGCGAAAAAAAGCAGTCGCCCAGAAGCGCCCAGCTTTGAACAGATAGTGGACTTCGCACCAAGTGTTTACCATCTGTTTCTGTCTATGGCGAATGATTTGGTTGGTGAAGAATTTGCCTCAAGAGAAGTTTAATAAAATCTATTACTCAATTTTTTGCCAATAAGGTCCAAGGGTTTCTAAGAGAGAGGCATAACCAAATTACCCTCAAAGTGACAAAAAATTATCGAGTAAAACGGTGCACATTTGACATAAATCGGATAATACTAACTATGGTAAACAAGGCCTTCAATTTAATGCAAAAATAATGTATGTCTTGTTACTTGACGAATATGTTGCAGTGATCTGATCCGACCGTTTCCGACAAAAGATAGTTTAAATGTAAAAGTACATCTGTGTACCAAGTTTGGTTGAAATATTTAAAAAAAAGAGACTGACCTTCCGGTATGGCAGACATGGTTAAATCAACTCAACTCATCATTCTAATGATCTATCTCTTTTCTTTTAGTACTTACATTCCTCATATTTGAAAGGTACAAAAAACTAATAAGCCCACCAAATGTTATCACCTTTTAATGAGTCGAAAAATATTGCTAATAGTGCAGACTGCAGCACTTCTTCTGTATCAAACATCTTTACTCACTTATGACCTGCCGAAATCGATATTATTTCGAAAAAAAACACAAACAATATTAATGGTTAATTGACCCCTTTCCGTAACAATAACACGCTCTACATGATTGACATATTCCGTGCCCGATTATACAATAAATTTCTTAATTACAACAGTCGTGATCAACAAACAAAAAAATCGATAACTTTAAAAAAAAAAGAAATATGTATATATGTAATTATAGATGTTGAGCAATAAATTATTCTATAATTTTTTCATTATTTTGATTATCAATACTATACATGAATTATTATCGCTTGCCATTTGCTGAGTGCTGATGACTTGTGCTGCGACCACCGGGCCGCCTACACATTTTTAATGTAAATATTACAATTGTACAAAGTTCTTATAATTTTTTCATTGATTTAATGCGGTTTTCTACGGTTTCACCACATTCTATGTACGCGCACTAGCCAAAAATTCTAGTTATGTAAGGAAGGCAAAAAGGGTTTTAATAAAAGCTGTGATTTAGTTTACAATTACTACACATTCGACCAACACTTTTAATTTTTTTTTCTACTTGATTTCATTCAATTTCTTTACATTAATTATTCACTTTTGAAACTGAAAATATATATACATATACATATATATGTATTTTTTTTAAATACCTACATTTCCACTTATCGCTAAACAATTTAAGCTTCACGAAAGTCGCTGCACTACTGACTAACAATTGTGTTTGCCCATGTTGTCGTCATGCTCACTTGCTTATCACTTCGACGAGTTGCCAGACAGCCGTCCACCCACTCTCTCTCTCTCTTTGCCTACCTCTCTATCTCAACAGATAGTAATGCTAGTATATTTACTGTAAATTTATAAGAGCTTATTGTATGTGTTTCTCCAAAAATGCAATGCTCGGCCAACCTTGGAAACCGGCACTTACGGAGGGGATTAACAAAAGTTCGGTCAGTTAGTGACTTTCAATTTGTTTTTGTTAAATCTAAAAATACCAAAACTTTTGCAATTACTTATTAGTCTTCTTTTCAAAGTTTAGAACGATCGGCTAAAATGGAGACGACAAAATTCTGACAAAATTCCACCACCAACGCAAACAGAAATTGGACATGTGATTCTCTTCGGGTTTCGGCGTAATTTACAGTCAATACAAATATTCAGTATTTCTAAGTGGTTCCGAAGATTCCAGACCGAAGAGGGTAAGCCCCGAGAAGGTCGACTAAAATCTTCCACTGATGACGTCACTGTAGCTTTGGTGAAGTCCAAAATTGACGAAGAAATGATTGCTAATGAATTGAGCTTGAATGCCATGGCTGTATCACAAATATTAAATCGTTATCTTGGTTCTATAAGTACGATCCAGAAACCAAACAGCAGTCCATAGTATGGAGCCCAACATCAACAAAAATCAGCAACAAAAGTAATGATGTCAGTTTACTTCACCCAATCTAAAATCGTAGCTGCTATTCCACTGGAAAAGGGTCAGACGGTAACTGCAAAATGGTACACCGACGAGTGCTTATAAAAAGTTTTCAAAACTTTATTGGAAAACAAAAAGAAAGAGGATATGCGGCGCTACTTTTTACATCATGACAACGCGCCATCCCACACTGCTGAAATAACGAGTAAGTTTATTGCGATTTCTGGGACCGAAGATATACGTCCAGCACCATATTCCCCCTTACCGAACTTTTGTTAATTCCCTTATATGTATGTATGCTCATACATACACGTATGTAAGTGTGGGTAATATACGAGACTCTCTTTTTCGTCGCATTCTCGTATAATGCTTGTTTGTTTATTACTCATACTTCACGTGCTTTGGTAGCAGCACGTGCTTGGTTTATATAACAAGTTCAAGGATAAAGAAACATGCTCAGAGTAGACTTTTGAGCGCTTTCTCTTTCTTACACTTATTAGGTTGACAATGTAACCGTTTTGGGTATTTCCAGAAATTATCTCTTTTACAAACTAGTAAATTTGAGGTTATCATCAAGGTGAAATAAAAGAAAATGCCGTTACGTTGTTATTAGTGCTCAGGGAGAGTTATGAACCAGAACAAATACACCCTGTGCTTGGTGCCCCGGACGACTCTTAAGCAATTAAATCTAGCAATTAATCTAGCAAATAGTCTTACAAACATAGAACTTATATTTTAGAATTTCATAAAGTGCTAGGGTTCAGTACCTGACTAAAAAGAATGTCAAGGATGCATAGATGAATCTTTGAAGTCGTAGGTGATAACTGGCGGCATTACGACTCCTCCTCCGACCGAATAGCTACATATGTCCTGACATTAAAAAGTAATTTGTCTGTGAATTAAGCGGCACCACATAGAAGATCTAAATTTACACATCCACGGTAGCCGAGTGGTTAGCATTGCGTACTGACATTCGGAATACCCGGGTTACGCGGACCGTGCCCATTGGTTGGTTTACAGCTGGGAGTGTTGAAAACCATCTGCTGTATAACGATGCCTTCTCGACACTATTACAAAACGGAGAACAAATAACATCCACACATATCATAAGAGAAAGCCTTGCATTGGCATACATATCAATGTCATGGAGGAGAGCCTTAGTAAAATTTATTCCTAAACTAGCGTATGTCTAGCAAATTTCAATAGAGATGAAATATTAAAGATAACAAGTTTCAATACCCTAGTATATTCCTGGCAGAGGTGTTTGCCATTACAATATACGCAGAGCTCACACTCCAAAGGGAAATGGTAAGCCAATATGTAGTAATTTGCAGCGATAGCCAAGCCGCACTGAAAGCAATATCGTCATGTATAATTTTAAGTCGTATATGGTATGGGAATGTGTTAAGAACTTCAAAAGAATTGGCGAACGGAACAAAGTTCAGCTCATCTGGGTTCCGGGACACACAGGTATTGAAGGAAATGAAATAGCAGATAGACTCGCAAAGACTCGCGGTGCATATCCTCCTTACTAATCTATCTATCTATCTATCTATTCCAACGGTCGATGTCAACGCCGATGACACTATACTGAGCAACTACTCAGCTTTACGGGGTGAAGGGGAATGTTGGGAGTCATGATGCGTGGCATATTCTGTTCTTATACCGAAACAACGAAATAGAACGTTAGTTTTCTTCTTCTTATTCAGTTAAGTATACAAAAGAATATGTTCACCCCGCGCGCACTTCATCAACATTCGACTTCGCTGATTTGTACAGTGCGCGCGCGTGTCTGCGAACAATGCGTACATGGTTTCAATAAGGTATGATTATTAGTTTATAATAATTAAAGGGGCAGTTTTGCCAAATTTTACTACATTTTGAAATGATTTGACATTACCAAACTCTTTGTGATCTAAATTCGAGTTATTTTTATTAAAATCGTATGGTTTGACACTTAGGGAATATTCATTTTTGAATTGTAATGCATTTGTTCGCGTTATCGACAGTATGCTGATGCGCAGCGAATACAGAAATTTCTTTAACTTCGGATTTTTGTGAGTTGCGGCTTGTGGAAGAGCTGCGCTTGGGGAGATGTATTGCTTGCGGCATACATACGATTTGTTAACGATGCGAAGAGTATTTTTTGGGACTTCAGCTAGGCGGCATACCTTCTGCTCAAATAAAACAAAAACGGTTAATTATTCTTCAATATTTATTTTATCCCCTTCAAAATAGTCACCATTAGAGGCGATACACATATGCCACCTTTTTTTCCAATCTTAATAACACTTCTGGTAGGCCGCTTTAGGTATGGCTTTCAGTTCCTTCTTCGAATTCTCTTTTATGACTTCAATCGACTGAAAATGCTTTCCACGAAGCGGCAATTTGAGTTTAGGGAAAAGAAAAAATTCACACGGTGCCATGTCGGGTGAATACGGTGCTTGCGGAACAATATTTACGTTGTTTTTGGTCAAATAATCGCGTACAAGACGAGATGTATGAGCTGGCGCATTATCACGATGTAGAAACCATGACTTGTTGTCCCACAAATCCTTCCTTTTGAGACGAATATTCTCACGCAAATGCTTCAAAACGGATAAATAATATTCAGCATTAACGGATTGACCTTCTGGAAGGAATTCCGAGTGCACAACACCTTGGCTATCAAAGAAAACAGTGAGCATAACTTTGATTTTCGATCGACTTTGACGTGGTTTTTTGGGTTTCGGCTCATTTGGAAGGCGCCATTCAGATGATTGCTGGGCTGTTTCAACGTCGTATTCATAGACCCAAGTCTCGTCACCAGTTATGATGTGCTGAATGTCCGTATCATTCATTGTGAGCATTTCCTTGGCGACAGTTTTGCGTTCCTCTTTTTGAAGAAAATTCAATAATTTTGGAACAAGTCGAGCAGACACACGTCTCATGCCCAAAACATCGTGAATAATGCTATGAGCGGATCCATTTGATATGTTGAGTTCACTAGCTATCTCTCTTTCAGTCACACGAAGATTTTCCAACGCAATTTTCTTTACTTTTTCGACGTTTTCTTCGTTTATTGACGTTGCTGGACGACGATCATGGGGCAAGTTCTCCAGCGATGTACGGCCGTCCTTGAACGACTTATACCAATCAAAAATACGTGCACGTGATAGGCAAGACTCCCCATATGCCTTCTGCAACATTTTCATTGCGTCCGCCGCACTTATTCCATTGGAATAACAAAATTTCAAACAAACTCTTTTGCTCAACGTTAATTTCCATAGTAAAATTCGAAAAACACTCTCGAGGTTGACTTGTTCATAGTGCTGTAAAAAAAAACTATGTGACAGATCGCGCGACAGATCAAATTTGACATGTAAACATATAACAGTCCTGGCAACCTAAGCAAAATAAAAGTATGGCCATATGTCTTGTCCTTGTCGAGTTATGGATAAGGTCTCGTTTATATTTGAGCAGAAGGTATGTATGTATGTATGTTGTCATGGTAATTATGTGTGTTTACAAATGAAGACATAATATGTACATACAAATATATGTATGTATGCATGTTTGCCGATGGATAAAATATGTTTGATTTTTGGATTGAATAATTCATAATAGCTATAAATAAATATAACATTTAAGCCAAGTCATAAAATAAATTGGAAAATACTACGAATTGAAATTAGAAAATTAAATAGCTATTTTATATTAAATATTTTTATAAGTTTTTATTTTAATATTAATTAAATATTTTATATATATTATACATACATACACGGTGTGTCCCAAAAATAGCTGAACTTTTTGGATATAAAATAGTAAAATACACATTATATTATCTTTGAAAGTTATTATTTATTCAAAATAGGTTCCATTTGACCCAACACAACGATCAACCAGCGCATGCATAGATTTTTTTATGTCATTTATAGAAATGTTCTTCAATACCTGGGTTACGGCTGCTTCATTTTTTTCAATTTTTTTTTTAATTTTTTAAACTTCAATTTCAATTTTTTTTCAAGTTTGACACAAAATTTTATATTTGCTCTTTTTTTTTGGAACCATTAGCACACTTTTGGTTTTATTGAAATGGCTGTCACTTTACTTCTGTCATCCGACTTACATGAAGTCAGGTGCGTTTGAAAGAGGATGAATGTATCTTTTTAATGTTGCAAATTTTCAATAGATGGCGCTGTATGTTGTATGATTTAAATATAAAGTTCGGTTATTTTTGGGACACACCGTGTATGTACATATGTACATGTATGCATGATAATATGGGCATTTATATGTAATACCTAAAGTATGCATAAAGTCATTTAAAAGCAAATAACTTCAAATATTTTCATTCATTCATAACCACGAGCCATTCCTGCGATCGATCACAACAAAAACTTCATATGCGCAGCTCACTCTACTCCTCTGCGCACTTCTCTATTCAAAAAGCTATTTGCTATAAGAAGAAGCATAAATGTAACAAAAACAACTACCGCATACAAACCCTCTTCCCTTCTACTCTTCATCAACAAACAATTTCCTCAAGCGAAGTCAAATTTTGCTAAAAATCAGAAATTGGTGTTCAACTCACGCCAAAGTGAAAACACATACATTCAAGAATTTTAATATGTATACGAAAAACGCACACAATCTTAATAATGCACATGCCCTTCCCTCTTTCACACCGCCATCCACAAACGTCTTCTTCGGGGCGATGACAAAATTTACAAAAATCAAAATTTAAGTTTGTCTGAAGTTGAAAACACATACATTCAAAGCGACAAATGTGTATAGGAAAATCACACACATGCCCAAAAACTCGCCTATTCCTTTCCCCTAAACGCGCCGTCTACAAGCAGTTTCATTCCGACTATAGTAAAATTTGCAAAAATCAGATATTCTAATTGAGCTAAAGTCATATACAAACACATTCAAAGGACCCTGCATGTACATATATGAAAGACCCATACATACACAAAAGTATGCCAACTTCTTTTCCATCGTACCCCGTATCAACAAGCAATTCCTTGGCGACGAATTAAAATTTGCCAATTTCAAAAAATAAAACGGAAAAAGAAGCGAGGGAAGGATTTGAACCTGCGCAGCTTAGACAAAAATCAATCCACGCAAACCATCGCACCACTGATCACTTTGAAGTTTCGTTGGCATAATTGGTATTTATTTAGATCGCTGACAACAGCATTGACAAAATCTCAAATAATATTCAAAAGAAATACTTGTGGGTATGACCATATATATATATATATCGACATATGAACTAGGATGAGGAACAAATGCAATTATGATTTCAGTCCATAAATAAGACAACTTCAAAATTTTTGAGTAAAATAAATATTTTTGCAACTTATTTCTTTATGTCGGATTTTCTAAATCAATTTTAAACCTATATTTAAATTGTGGTTAAAAATATTATTTTTCTAATACTTAATATATTTTTTTTTAATATTATTTTAATATTTCAAACATGATAATAAAAATGAGTGATTTAAACACCTTTTTAGCAATCTTGTAATTAATTCGTTTGGTTTCAAGTCCTAAGCAAAGAAATACATTAACATAGAGAAATTAATTGCATACGATTTTTCTGTTTTTAGCAGAATATGCCTCTGTTAACAAAATTAATTTTGTGGTGGCTGTTATTTAACAGCGTGTTGAATTCCCTACTCGCGATTTTTCAGAAGTTGGTGCCATGAATTTGCACCTTCTCATTATTATAGTTTCTCTGGTGAACAATAGATTTCGTTTACCATATAATAATTTGCTATAATTTGTACGCTATAAAATCGTTTATTGTAGATCAATATAATCCACATTGTACTCCTCGTGTGGAACGTAGTCAAGGGATAGGTAAGAATTGTTGCATACTTACAGGCTATCGATTTCCGATTTCGCCAGAAAACTTATAATAAAATTGTATAAATTTTTTTCTTGAATTACCTTTTTTAATAAAAAAAATATATATATTACGCAAAATGAATATGTTAAAGAAACACTTGATTTATATATTTTATTATACTTTTTTTTGTTTTACATCTTCCAACATTTTTTCCCTATGCTAAACTTAGAATTCTGTCAGCTATTTTAAACAAAGAATTTATAATAATTGTTAATATTATTAATTTTCGATATTTTTATTTTACTTTTTTACTATTTTAAACTATGTAGCAAATAAAAAAATTAAAAAGGAGTGATTTAAACTCCTTTGGATAAAAGGCCAAAGCAAGGAAATGCATTAACATAGAGAAATTAATTGCATACACATTTCTCTGTTTTTAGTAGATCACTTGTCTGCCTGTTTCTTTCTTTCCCGATTTTTCTAAAGTTGTACGAAAAATAGTTCGAGCAAAATTCAGTAAGTCATTTGCTCCTTCTAATAATTATAAGTTCTCTGATTAATCGCCCACATGACATAACCATACTGACCTTACACAATGAAACTAGTTAATGAATGTTGATGTAAATCTGTACGATTTCAACTGAAGCGTTTGCTTGCCGCTCGTTGTACTCACTATATTTCTGATGTATAAAATAAATCATTTCAATTTCCATTCATAAATTGAATACCAAAATAGGCACAAAATATAGTTTTATTTTTAATGCACACATATAAATACTATTTACTTATAATTTAATCTAGGCTTTTTGTTATTCAATGAAAATGATAATCCTTTATGTGTATTTTTGTGAGCCGAAAAATGAAGGCAGTAATGATAATTAATTGCATACAATATAAAAAAATATAACTAGGAAATAGTAGAAGTAGTGCATGTGTCAGGTAAGTATGCATTTGCCTTTTAATATAAACTAGAACCTTATTATAAAAATGTATATATCTAAAACTATCTATCTACAATTGGTAGGTACAAGTCATATTTTAGAAATCAGCATCTAACGTGAAAACATTATCCATTCTATTCGCAGTAACGCCCCATTTCTGGTATTCACCAACTTTCTTTTCAAAGAAATTCGTTTTGCCATCTAATGAGATAAGTTCCATAAAACTGAAGGGATTCGGTGTGTTGTAGATCTATTATAAATATTTATAAAAGAGAAATTTGTTTTAAAAATGTATTGTGCAGTTGAATAATTAAAATATTTAAAAGTTCACAACTTACCTTGCCAACAGACAGTTCGACCAGCAAACGATCGGCCACGAATTCAATATAATCCGACATGAGGCTACAATTCATACCGATTAGGTTTACAGGTAATGCGTCTGTTAAGAATTCTTGTTCAATTTTAACTGCTTCAGATATGATTTCAATAATACGCTCCCTGCTGGGTTTCTGTATCAAATGTTGGAACATCAAACATGCGAAATCACAATGTAAGCCCTCGTCACGTGAGATCAACTCATTGGAGAATGTTAAGCCCGGCATTAAACCACGTTTCTTAAGCCAGAAGATTGAAGCAAAACTGCCGCTAAAGAAAATGCCTTCAACAGCGGCAAATGCAATTATACGTTCACCAAAGTTTGCAGATTTTGAAGAAATCCAAGCCAGCGCCCAATCAGCCTTACGCTTAACAGCAGGCATCGTCTCAATTGCATTGAACAAATAGTCTCTTTGTTTGCCGTCCTTAATATATGTGTCAATTAATATGCTATACATTTCCGAGTGCACATTTTCCATAGCGATTTGGAAACCGTAGAAACAACGCGCCTCCGTTACTTGAACTTCTTGACTGAAACGTTCTACCAAATTTTCATTTACAATACCATCTGAGGCGGCAAAAAAGGCCAATACGTGCGAAATAAAATGTCTTTCGTTGTCGGTGAGTCTTGCCCAATCATCTAAATCCTTGGATAGATCTACCTCTTCAACGGTCCAGAAAGACGCTTCTGCCTGCAAATCAAAGGTAACTTACTTCAGGGCATTCACGTACACATGTTCATATGTATGTAAGAGATCTTAATTTTAATATGTATGTGCAAATTGTTTAAATAAATTTGCCATAAAATACAATTATGATAAAGAATTAAAAAAATAAAAAATATTAATATTACAGAATGGATTATAGTATGTACGTACATATGTACATACCAACATGTATATGCATATACATATGTACATACATGTTTAACATGTTAATGGCTATCATTTTAAATGAGTGTGCAGATCCATATGTATGTATGTACATACTTGGGATCTTTTTATGACACATACATTCACACATATGTTTACATATACAATTCTATCTCCACATATTGTGGTTTTAAAATAAGCCCATTTAAGTTTGTGAAATGTTTTCTTGGTACAGCTGCCGTCATATTTCACAATTTGTGCATGAACGGACATGTTCATAGCGTGACAAACAAGTAATTATGTATAAACAATCAGAAATTTAAATGTACGTACATACTATATTAGGCATATGGGTATTATTAGTAAGATAAACAAATGTGATAAATAAAAGTGTAACAAATTATATGTTAACATTTGCCGAATTTAGCAAATAAAAAGGCATAAAAAGAGGATTTATTTAAAAAAAAAAAAAAAACAAAATCAAAATAATTAAGATTAACATGGATATTTTCCATCAGTCGAAATCTGGTACATTCACATGTGCATATACTGGGTGAACAACATACAAACACCACGCACGAAAGTGTGAATTAGAAGAAAAGATAATGGAAAGTGCGCGCGCGGGAAATATTTTGCGCCAAATATGTATGTATGTACTGTTGCGCGCCAATATTTAGTAATGTTTGTTGTATATATAGATATCTATTTATCACAGAGTGCGTGATTACACCCCTTTGGATACATGCATACATATGTATGGATGTATATGCACAGGTACTTATACATTAAATAAAAATATATATGTATATTAGCAATTATAATTGGACGCCAGCAAAAGCCAGAGAAAGTAATAATGACGCACCGGGCAAAAAAGAACATGCTGAAACATGCTCAATTTGCCCACGTCGCTATCTCTGCAGTACTGAAAAAAATTATATTTATTTATGCATGCATGTGTATCTCACAAATACCAAAAATGCAAATAGCCGGTGGGTAAATTTGCCCACATACAACCGTTATATACATATCTATATGCATATGTACTAAATTAAGTTGCTGAAACAGCTGATATTGGAGTGGATTTTTGTACGTTTTATGTAATTTAGCAATTTTTAATGTATTTCACAAAAAATTGATTTAAATTTTCCTCACCTTTTTGTACATTTGCCATATATCTGGATATTCAATTGGCATAATAACAAAGCGACGTGGATTCTCTTTCAGCAATGGCTCAATTGAGGGATCAAATGGTGTGGCAGGTTTGCTAGCAAGCGTTGTAACTTGTTCTTCGGTTGTATCCTGATTTTTCGCTAATACATCCTCGTTTCCAATGGACATTTTACGCACGTTATTTGCGTCTGTCAGAATTTTTCTCGGACTCTACGAAAAACACAAAATTATTAAAAATGTAATCGTACTTTTCCATTACACTCATTGCATTAGCAAAAATATGACAATATAAAAACATCTCAAATATCTCTTACTTTCAGCGAAAATTTCTCCATATTTTCTGCGATATTTTCTTTGCCAACAAAAGCCATTTTATATTTTTAAATAGTCAAGTAAATTTTATTTGTAACCCAAAATGTAAAAGTAAAGCACAACCTCGCAACCGAATCTTTTTTATCACTAGCAATAACTTCAACGTCAGAAAACCAATTGAACTTCAATTCTTTAGGCACTTCCTCTTATAGGGAATCCACAAAGAATGCAAACGGTGCGCAAGCATATGCTCAAATTCTGGCGGGAACCTCTTTGTTGTTGTTTACTGTACTTGTTTACGAACGTGTGAGGGAGATGGTGAATAAAAAATGCGAAATTTCAAGTGAAAAGAATTGAGGAATGTCAAAAACTCTCCACTAAAATAATGATACCCACAGATATTGAGCAAAGTATTCAGACAAACATGAATTTACAATTATGATTTTGCGATTGAAGTCAAAGAACGTGCTTATGTCTCTGTTTCTAATTAAACTCGGGTCACAATTTAAGATTTCATTTTTATTTTCCAAATTCTGGAGGGGTTTAAGCGAAATTTATCTTCAAAAACTTATTTGATTTTATGTAAAGTCCTTTGGCCTGGTCAGCCTCACATTCTGGCATATAATTTATCGATAATTTTGGAAAAGAAAACTTTTTTAAGTGCACATTTCTAATTAAAGGATGTAAACAAATCATTGTGTAGGAAATTTACAGACTATAGATAGAAAGCTTGAGAATTGTGTTATGGATGACACTAGAGGTTTGACCCACCATGCACGGCAAAAGTACTGCCTAAATCGTTTGGCGTACCGAAGGGGTCGGCGGCTACGGGCAGTTAAGGTATATTTCTGAATAGAAAGCATAAATATGTACATTGACATTTTCCATAAAACCAGGTATATACCGTGGCAAATGAATCCAAGCACCTGCTAGTATTCGGAGTACCCAAAATAAATTTAAAACAAGAAATAAAATGTAAGCTCAAACGATGTGGAGAAGTTGAATTTATCCAAAGCGTTACAGAGGAAATTGCTTTAAAAGGTTGTTGGAAATCATTTAAAAAAAATTCATAAGTAATTTCTATTTCTACTTACAGTGGAATTAGAAGCCTTTACTGATGTGTATCATGTAAAATTTACAAAAGTCCAAGCAGCTCGCCTTGCTAAACTCTATTTGGACGCACAAGAGTTTTATGGAGGCATACTTCATATCTCATATGCACCAGAATATGAAAGTATAGATGAGTTACGCCAAAAATTATTACAAAGAAAAGCTGAAACCAACCATAGACGAAATGTTAACAATAAAGCGGCACTAACATTAGCTTCCTTTACACAAAACATTGATCCATCTGAAAAGAGAATTAAAGAGTCCTAAAGAATTTACAATTATAACATAAAAGAAAAACAATGTCTGATTTGCTTTTTTTTTAATTTCTTTTGCATGAAAACTTAGGCAAGTTAAATACATAAGAATGCATAAAAATATGTGGTTTTGTTTCACTACCTATTAACAATAATTTAATCAACTACATATTTAAAATTATTGACCACGTCTTTATAATCTTTATCTACTCTTCAATTTTAATTTTAATTAAACGATTTAAAAGCTCTGCTATTTAGTTTTTCGTAAATCATGATACATCGTTAAAAATGGTATACGCTTTTGCCATAATTCAGTTCCGAAATAAACCCAAAAGCTGGAAATATTGTACATGGTTAATTAAATTGTATCGCTATTTTAAATTTTTAACTTACAGTCCAAAGAGAGCACCACCTAAATGGGCAGCATGATCAAAGAATTTCCAGCCCATTATGCAACCAGCCAAATCGAAACCCATGATAACTTTAATTGCCTTTTAAAATAAAAGTATAACTAAGTAAGTTATATACATATGTAAGTATGTGAATTCTCAGACTTACAGAACCCGCCGAAAAATTCAGCATAGGTAGGAATAATATGCTTAGTTGCGTATCTGGATATTTTGCGCAAACATACGCCAGAATCGCCATTATTGCACCGGACTAAAAATCAATTAAAACATTCGACATACAAAAATTGTAAAGTTAAGCTTCAGATGTTAATTTGTAAAATTCTAATAAATTTTGTTTATGACAAAAAATTACATAGCTATTTCAGAAACAAAAATCTTACCGCGCCTATTGAAAGCCCAGGCTGTGCAGTGACAGTTTTGTACAGAATGCTCGATAGGCTAGCAATCACACCTGCGCTCAAGTAAACACCCAAAAATTGCTCTTTTCCCAAGGACAACACACCTGCATTGGAGAAGCTATGTAGAACATACATGTTCGCAAATAAATGAAAAAGGGAATAATGACTAAAAGTGGACAGGAACATTGGCCAACAAACAGCACCTGTAAGTTCAAATAAGGAACAATTGTAACAATGTGTTCGAAATATTTCGGATAATATTCAAAAAACTTACGCCCTGCAGGATTCGAACAAAAGTAGGTCATCATAGTGTTACGCAAGGATGGCACGCGCCAAAGTCCAAATACTAACACATTTAATGCACAAAGTGGCACGAATACTCGTTCGCCAGGCGCTAGTTTTTCCCAATGTAAT
Source organism: Ceratitis rosa (assembly GCA_037013455.1). Taxonomy (NCBI): domain Eukaryota; kingdom Metazoa; phylum Arthropoda; class Insecta; order Diptera; family Tephritidae; genus Ceratitis; species Ceratitis rosa. The sequence goes on along the minus strand of JAWMAG010000399.1, from coordinate 916,887 downwards.
TTCAACTCAAGTTTCAATTCTTCCCAAACATTTTGTTCTTGGTTAATGCGTTGACTGCGTAGCCAAGGAAATTTACTCTGCCGCGCTTTTTCTATCATCATATTGCGTGTATTTTCATATTCCAGTATAGTAACGCTCATAAAACATCCAACGCTAAACTGTGAAAGAATTTTTATTACTCAATTAAAATTTATATCATTTTTTGTTTAAATACCGCGCCTGTGAAAATAAAGGCCTTCAAAACATTACTAGGTGGTACTGAACCTCCAAAAGTGTAATTTTCGAAAGGCGGTGATGTTTGAATGCTTCCACTTCTAGGAGGACGCTGATGACGGGGACTGCTACGTAAAGATCTTAGCGTTATGGTATGGGCTCGCAGTAATTTGCTCCCGTAGTTGGGGAGCAGTGGTTCCCTGAAATTTTGTATTGTATTAATGTTGATTATGCACAAAAGGATACTTAAAACACTTACGCAATTTGTCTTGTCCAGCTGCGACATAGTGCTCTCTGCAGGAGCATTTTTAGTGTTTTGGGATTTGTGCAACTTTCTGTTAATTATCAACGTTTTGCAAACTCGTCACGTCTCCATCCAACTAATATCAGCTGTTTTCTAATATGTTTTTATTCTTCATATGACAGCTGCAAGCAGGTGTTAATCGATAAGGAGATCTTCTTATGAAATGTATCAAATAATTTCAAAGAGTCGCGGCAGCATAGATTTTTTAAACAAACTCGTTACATGTTAAATTAAGGAATACTCGTATACATAATTTTTAATTGCGCTGTGATATTGGATAATAATAATTACTTTTTAATTTTTTTTCCACTTTTATTACAGGGGGCTCGATTCGAATTTGTGGTATATATTACTTATTCCAATATCCTAATATACATATATTATTGGAAATAAGTTTCCATAAATATGACAAGTTTGAATGAGGGGTAGAAAATATTTGTTACAGTTTGAGATTTGCGGATCTAACTTGGAAAGACTTGGCATCTCTTCTGTTTTTCACATCCAGTATTTACCCGACTACCCAATAGCTTGCGACTACATTTTACTGCGCCAGTGGATTTAATAGGTACATCACTATTAAAAAGGAAAATTTCAAACAGGGAAGGAAGGACGCCAGTGAAGTAGTGTTTACAAAAAAGCGGTAAGAACAAAGAAGTTGTGCAAATATATTTGTGCAAAACACGTGCAAATAAGTAAAATGGTTTTGACAAAAATACCCATTGCTCCTCAATGGCATTTAAGCAACGGTAAATATAATAAACTAAATAAGAACTCCTGAATGATAATTTTATTGATTTTTCAAAACAGGTTGCGTGTGTACGCCAGATGGTGGTTTCCTTTATGTAGGCTGCCGCAGTATCAACTATGTCGGACCGTTACAACAAAGTCGCGGCAATATTAATGTAAATCCCCCAGATATTAAAGTGTTTCATACCCGGCAAAATATAGCAAGTATAGATGTGGATCCAGGATGGCCTCTCCAGGATACTGTAGCAGAAAATGTAAATCCTGAAAGTAAACCTGGAAGTTCAAACACGCCCATAGGCTTTGGGAATAGAAAATACTTCGCTGCATTGGCACAGGACAATTCTGTACAGATTTGGGATTTTGATCGTGGTTGTGCAGTGAGTGGTCATAAGGCACATTATAGCTCAGCTTTATACATGGATGGTAATGGACCATCACCTCAGGGTGATCATGTGCTTTTGAGTTACATGCGAAACCGTAATGTGCTTTCAATAAACTCCCATGATATATTGGTATATTGTGTGGCGTCAAATACCTATTGCCGACGACAAATGTTCATTTCAACAAGAAACCAGGCGTTCACGGTGTTACGTTGCTCACCATACAACGAACATATTTTTGCAGTAGGTACAAATCGTGGATTGGTAGTAATTGGCGATTTACAAAGCATGAGTACACTATATATGCTGCGTGGACATGAAAGTCCGATAACGTCATTGTCTTGGTGCCCCCAAGAAGCAGATCCCTTGAATCGGCTAATTGATGTTGCTAAGGAAAATGGTGAGCAAAATCGTTTAGCACCGCAAATCATGAGTAAAGAGCAAAAGCAATCAGCACTTGAATCGCAAAATAACTCAAAAGCCCAAAATAATAGCAAAAAGTCTGCAATTCCACCCTCAAATGATGATATATTCGACATTTATGATTACGATTATTTGGAAAATGAGTTTGGCGCACCTACCACGGCAGAATCGGAAGTTAAAAAATCGGTTGAGGAATGTGTTATTGATAAATCCCTGGAACGTGAACCGACAACAAATTTTGATTTTGCCGAGGCATGTCAAAGTCTCAAGGAAGAAATTGTCGCATTGAAAAATGAGGAGGAAAGCGAAAGAGACGGTTGCAATGAAATGACAGATGTTACCCTTGCTGATTGTCAAAATGTTGCGGGTACAATTGATTATTCTTCAAGTTGTGGTGATAGTCGGGAGTCGTCCGAAGGTAGTTTGGTCATTGCTGATCGATGCTCTTCTGATGATGAGATTTGCGTTGACGGCAGCGAAATAAAACTAAAACAACAAATATTGCATCAGGCTGAAGTTCATGCAGAGCAGTTCAATGAATTAGAAAACAAAGATATTGAAAAAACCGACATGCCAGTGAACACTGTAAAAGTCGGTAGTGATGATACGAATGTTAACAAAAAAGATACTATAGAAAGTGACGAAAAACAAACAGTCAATTCAGAAAGCCCATCAGAGCAACCATCCATTGACGGTGTTGCTACTCAAAATAATTCACCAATTTCGAAAAATGGAACGGAGAAACCAACCTTTTTGGTATCCGCCAGTCTTGATGCATATTTTTGGATTTGGAATACAAATACTGGCGCAAGTTGTGATAGGGTTCGACCAAAAGATATAGGGAAAAATCACTGTGATCGTTTGCGAATAAAGGATAAGAAGCTTCCCAAAAGTAAATATTTTCAAATATTATTTGTATATTAAATGATAATTATATAATTTAATCTATTTTAGATTTAAACATACACGTCGATTGGCTAAGCTCAACACAATTTATTTCCACGAATAAAAATGGTGATCTATCGCTTTGGTCAATGATAGAAGATAACTTGTCGGATCCAACGAAACCACAACACCAACGTTATAAGTTTAAAGAAGATGTTCAAAAAAAATTCCAACAACGTAGCGTTATGTCCTTCTCCATTTCGCAAAAACACAAATTACTGTGGTGCTTGTCATCATTTCGTGAAATTTGTTGCGAAAATTTATTTTCTGAAAAATTAATGCTCAAATACTGTTGCTCTTCCACAAATGTTTCGGCGATGCGTGAGTGCCCGGATGATATGAATAAGTAATTACAATAATATTTATTAATTAAGTTCAACAATTCTTTGTAATGGATTTTAATTATTATGATGTTCTTATATGTTTTTAGGATTGCTCTTGGTTTTTCTGATCGTCGTGTCGGCATCATTGACATCTCAAAAATGTCTGCCACCAATGTGTCCATTCAAAATTATGTACACCGTGTCGAAGCATCCGTACTTTCTCTTGTTTGGAGTCCGGATAGTAAGAGATTGGCATTTGGTACATTGGAGGGTAGAGTAAGTAATATTTGTCATAATCTACTTATTATTGTATAAATGATTGGAAATTTTTGTGCTCAAACTAATTTTTAGTGCTTCTGTTTGGCATTTAAATTTTGATTTCACAAAAATATTGCTTAATGCAAACTCCAATTGTTGCCACATACATATTTTAACTTATTTTAGTTCATTTTATTTTGTATTGTTTTATATGTATTGGCGTTTTGTAACCGCTGAATCGATTTTCGGCCGTGGTCCTCCTCCAATTTGTGGTTTTGCGTTGGTTTTTTTTATGAGGAGCTTTATGACATGTCAGAAATACACTCGGAGGGGTGGACATTACCTGCCGAGGGGCGACCGCAATTAGAAAATTTAACTTAATTTTGTATTTAAATTAATTTTCTATACATTTTTGGATGTTAGTACAACACCGGGAAATGAACCCGTGCCTTCCGAATGGCAGTACGCAATGCTAACCACTCGGCTACCGCGGCCGCCATTTTGTATTGTTTGCTTTATTTTATTTTATTGCATTTGATTTCATTGTATTTTGTTTTATTGCATTTAATTTCATTGTATTTTAGTTTATTGTATTTTATTTTACTTTATTTTTTATTATTGTTTTTATCTTATTTTATTTCTTTGTTTTCCTTTTCTTTTATTTTATTGTATGTTATGTTGCTTTTATATGTTATTCTTTATTTTATTTAATTACTTTTCAATCTTATTTTATTTTATTTATGTATTTATTTTACTTTATTAAATTTATTATTTTTTAATCCAATTTTTTTTTGTCTATTTATTTTACTTTATTTTATTGTATATTATTTTGCTTAATTTTTCTTATCATTTATTTCTTATTAATTTGTTCCATTTTATTATTTTTTATCTTAATTTATTTTATTTATTTAATGTTTTATTTTATTTTACTTTATTTTTTTTATTACATTTTATTTTTTAATTTGTTCTATTTTATTTCGTTTTGTTTTATTTAATATTATTATTTTTTTTTTTTATTTTGCTTTAATTACTATTTTTATTTTATTTCAGTTTACTTAACTTTATTTTATATTTTTTTCTTGATTTACTATATTTTATTTTGCTTAATATTTCTTATCCTTTATTTATTTAATTAATTTTATTTTATTTTATTTAGTGTCATTTAATTTAATATTTCTTTTTTACTTTCTTAATATATTTCATTCTATTATTTAACTATTTTTCTAATTTATCTTACTTTATATATTTATTTAGTTAATTTATTTATTCAGTTTATTTGCTCCAATAATTTATAGTGTTTTTTTTTTTAATTGTGGTTATTATATATTTCTGAACTGTTTTCTTAATCCTCCTAAAAGGTTGGCATCGTTAATGTGGAATCGGGCAAACCAATTGACGTTTTCAATCCCTTCTGTGGCAAACCAATTTATTCCATTGACTGGCAGTACAATCATTTATTTGTTGTTTGCAATGACATGTTAGCCATTTACGATACAAATGCGGATCTAAAAGGTAAGTACTTTCACATAACATAGATATGGAACATTTATTCAAAAAAATTATAATAATCAATTTGTTCCATGTCCGAATGGCAAACTTTCGTTTTGTGCATTCATTGTACCGAATGACAGAACAGTCTGTTGTGAGCGCGTCTGCAGCTTTCTTATATAGGCCAAATGTAGAGTCTCACGATGAAAATCCCATTTATTCCAAGTGACATTAATCCGATTTGATGGTGTCAAATCGTTGACAACTACCATCTCCGTTTGTGTGCCACTTTCCAATAATTTACCCTTACGTCTCTTTTGCTCGGTTACAATATCTTCGTGCAATATTGCATCAGCCACACCGAAGAGCAGTATAAGATCCACTGAAGTATAAATTGTCGTTTTTAGTGTATGTATAAAATCATCAAAATGATGTTCGGCATATTTTGCAAAGTCCATGTTTGCAAAACCGAAAAGAAATTTCGAATCTTCACAAAGTTTCTTTTGCAGAGTAGCGGGCAACAGTAGGCCATTCGTTAGTACGATTGTTAATGCGCAATAATTTTTAAAGTTGGCCTCCTGAAAAAAATGGTATATGCGAAATAGAGTGATTTGTGAAGTTACCCCAAATATTATAATTAATACGTACAACGTTCTGCAGTGACGTCATTACAGGATGTATTTTATTAGTGCGTTCCATTAATTCATCAAATGTGGGTAAAATTTCTTTTTGTATAATTTTACGTCGAACTTCGGTTATTTTCAAAAGCTTACGGAAATTCTCTTTAACTTCATTCGTTAAACATTCATCTAACATGTCTTTTAATCTATTTAGTTCAGCCAAATGACTAAGCGTTAGCAGTAATGAGGTCCAAAGTTCGGAGAGATATTTGAAATGTGGCTGCGCAAGAATGAAAAAAAAAATGGAAAGAAAATTTAATTGTACTGATTGAAGTTTTTCTTATTACGAATACTCACAAATACCAACTGCGATTCGATTGCTGTGCGATATTTTAATATATCATTAATTTTCTCTATAATACAATCCATTTTCTTTTGATCCAAACTGACGAGATATTCAGTTTTCTCAAATGATTCGACAATTTTTTTCACCAGTGTGTCATAAGAACTGAATAAGATGACATATTTATTAATTTCACGCACTTTCTCTATTGGCCATTTGCAGTGCACTTTTTTGTCTTGCGTGTCCACACGTATTAGTCTACCCATAGCTTCTATGCCAGTCGCTATATATCTTGAAATATCTTCCAGTGCGGCTTCTAGTGATTCTCTCGTATTTGTTTTCGCCATTTGTATATCAGTTAAGACTGTGTTTGTGCAAGTGAAAGTATTAGAAATTGCTAAGGTATTTGTATTATATATAATATTAAAAAAAAGTTGAATCCGTTGGACTTAAACGAAAAGATATATTAAGCATATGGTAGATACCTTGGCCAGCAGTTGATCTTAACGCTGATTCTCCGAGAACGGAAAGCTCGGCACACAGTGTTTCTTGTTAATTAAAGACAACGTCTTAAGGCTATTGCTTGTTGCCGAATTCAGTTAACGGCAGATTCAAAGTCAGACCATATATATTAGTTGATTTCATGAGCTTTGAAAAGAGATCCTCGATGATGAGAATCAGTAGTCGTAATTATGTTAGGTCACGCAATGGCCACCAAAGAACGAGTTTTATTCGTATACACAGCCGAGCATCGCTGTAGCTTTTCTGTTTAGAAAAGGAAAAGACTGGGAGTTTTGCAGTCTTATCTGACTCCCCGGAGCGAGATTTGTACGGTAAGAAGCTGCCAAAAAGTATGCGGTTGCTTTTAAGTGCTGTAGAAAATAAGAGACTTGAAAATTTGAATCTTAACTGCCTCCCGGCAATGTGGTAATGCGCTATCCAATAACAAATCCAATGCAGACGAAGGGCTCGAGCTGTCTCGAGAAACCCCAGTAATATTGGCACAGCTAAGATCTGGATATTGTAGTCGATTTAATACCTACTTATCCAGTCTTGACATCGACATACCCCCCAACGCATGTCCTACATGCAAGGAGACACCGCACGATAATATTTACATGCCTCTTAAAACCTTCTCATCTAACCCCCCTTTCGCTCTGGTCCGCCCCGTGGAAACAGTTTCGTTTATTGGACTTCTAGTTGGATGATCTCGAAGACTTAGAACTGGTCTCGCATGCTCCTAAGTAGAGTTAGAAGCCGTTTCAACACTAACGGCAACACCTGATTATTATCAATCAAAGTTAACCTCGGAGAGTTTAGGAGAATGGTAAAAGGAGAGCTTCAAGTGTTTCGGATCAATCTGTTCGGTATTCGTTCATTAGAGGTGGTAAGAAGAGAACGTAGGTATGAACAAACCACAAGTGTGAGGGTTTGAAGAAACGCAAACTGCTGATAACTGTTTCTGAATTTGTACTTACTATCTCGCATATTTTCTCGTTCGCCATTCGGGTCGCAGTTGTTGTAGATGAGTATGCCGCATACAGTAGTTGTCAAGCGCTGCAGGTATTCCAGGCGATGATAACGTTTCTTCAATACAAAGTCACGCAAATCTCCGCGGCTGAGTACGCTTTTAAGACTTTGTCGAGTTTGCTTCAACAGCTGCAGGCGACAGTAAAACGTTAAGGTTATGTGATGATGATGGCTACAACGCAATACTCCAACGTCAAAACGCACTTACCACATGATTCTTCGGATCTCCAATATTATAGCAGGCAATGATGAAGACTTGTATTTTGTAGAGCATTTCATCCAGCTGCTTGTCATTGCTCGTCTCCGGATATTGCAGTATGCCCTCTATTAGCTTGTGCAACTTCGTTTGAAAGTTCGTCTCATAGATTTCCTTCATGTAATTAATATTTAATTCGCGAAAATTCTTAAAACGATACATCATTAGCAAATTACACATTGTTGGATCGGTTTTGCTTGTATACAATTCAAGTGCATTTTTTCGGATTTGCATTAAACTGCAAATATTCGATTCTTGCTTTTGTAGGCCGAGACGTGCATCGCGTGTTAGGAGATGTATGAAGAAATATGCGAAATTTGGGTCCACATCCAAATTATTGTCCTTGCAATCGTTTAGGAATTGTGCTGTAAGTCTATTGCAATCATCTTTCGTCGACATTTTGTTGTCTAAATTTAAAAAAAATTAAATTTTGGAAATTTTAAACTATTTTGCGAAAATGTTGGAATATCGATTAAGCGTACAGGACTGTGAGCGTTTGTGTTAGACCGTTACTCTTGACGACCGGCTGTGAAGGTTGTTGAAAAGAAGGAAATAAACCAAGGCAAATTAAAAAAAAAAACAAAAAAATATTTTTCAATTATAAATTTTTGGCTCGACAGAAAAACAAAATGAATTTATATTTGATATTCAGATTTAGAACGACTTTTTTATTTTTTAGTTTTATCTTGTATTAATAATAAAATTTAATATAATATTTTTGACATTATTTATGTATGCATGCCAGTCGTGTTACATAACATCAAATTTTAGAGGTTTTTTTCCAAAAATTTTGTAATTAAAAAATTTAAAATTTATGTGATTTGAATTTTTTTTTCAATTTGTTTCTGTAATTTGAAAATTTTAAAAAGGGTTTTCCAATAAGAGCTGTTATTTTTTATATGTATATGTCCGGCAGATGTTACTTATGAAGCTGTAAACCCAGGTTTGTCCATTCCTCGTCGTTCTTAGGTATTGGGCATTCCACAAACGTTACTTTGCATAAAGACTTGGGTCTTAAGGCACAAGCACAGTTAGCACAAGAACTCAAGCCGGCCCTTCATCAACAACATCGTGTCTTTGCTGATTGGGTCCTTGAAATGAATAAAAGAGATAGGAAATTTCATCGAAAAATCATCTTAACTGATGAGGACCATTTCCACCTTGGTGGCTACGTCAATAAGCTAAACTGTCGCATTTGGGTTCGCAAAACCCAAGATTTATTATTCAAAAGCCTCTCCATCCTCAACGTGTAACTGTTTGGAGCGGTCTATGGTCCATCGATCTTTTAAGGGAAAAGTTTCCAAACCTTGTTATCTCTCGAAGAGGTGATCGCAATTGACCACCAAGATCTTGTGATTTAACACCGGGCGACTTCTTCCTTTGGGGCCGCGTGAAAGATAAGGTCTAAGCCAGCAGGTCAAAGTCACTTCAAGACCTCGAAGACGGAATTCGTGAGGGCATAAAGCAGCTACTTTGCTATTTAATGATGGAAAATTTCGAAAAAGGATACGGTCCTGTAAGGGAAGCCGTGGCGGTCATTTGGCTGATATTGTTTTCCATTATTAATGGCATAACTTCCTTTTTACATTGAAATAAATATCCGATCATTTAGCTCAAAACCTCTTATTGGAAAACCCTGTAGTATGAATTTTTGATTTAAAATTTGTGTAGTTTTTTTTTTTAAATACATACATGCATACATTTTTTTGACATAAAACTATTAAGGACTATTTAACTTATTATTAATTCTCTAGGTGCACGACTCAAACCTTTGGAAATATATAAACCATATGGTAAGCTGTTTTTGGATGAAATGATTAAAATTTGTTTAAAATTCTTTAATAATTGAAAAACTTAGAACAATTTCTTCATTAACAATATGATTTTGTTATTGGTGTAACTTTCTTTTCTGTAAGTATATGTAATTGTGTACCCGGAGGTTTAACTCCATTTCCGTCCGCAGTAGCCGAATGGGCGGCAATGTGTGCTAATAAGTTCGTATTCTGGTTGGACAAACTTAAAAAAAAGTAATTCCAAATACTTTCGCTTTTTGGCACAGTATTTCAACCCGTACGAGTGTAGTTCTGAAATTAAAAAACAAAACAAAAACAACAACAAGGTGTCCTGGAGCTCGGATGAAAACCTCTTCAGCGATTTAAATGCGTCCATTATATACATATGTATCATACATAAATATTTCACTGCCCTTTCCTGCTTTTCTCGTAATGTGTGAACTTATTTTCTTTATAAGTTTGTAATTTTTTACTTTGACTGGAATTGTTAAGCCATTTCTTGAGTTTGTGTCTTAGAGTTCACAGATTTTTTGATGCCCATGATTGTTCATAATTGGGCTTTTACTCCTTAAATACTTATCTTATGTTGTTGTGGTTGTGGTTGCTGCACCTACAAGTCTAAACCATGCGGGTTCAAAATTTACCCGCGGTAGGCCATGGCTGTCGTAAGAGACAAAGTCGTGTCTTTATATCAGAACGACCCGGATTTTTTTTCCGGCCAAGAACTGTCAATCCCGCAACATTCTCCAAAACTATGTACTTTGGGGAACATTTTTGCTTTTACAACAACAACAACAAGTCTAAGTTGCCGAAGTCATCTTACGGAAGGTTCAGAAAACGAGCTGTTCTGACGGGTTCGCTGTAGAGGAAAAGGTGGTTAGTGTCGTGTGGGGTCTCATGCATGCGGGATATATGTTGGGTATGTCGGGGTCAAGTCTGGATAGGTAGGAATTTAGTCAACGGAGTTGACCGTTGAGGTCAACAGGTTTTAGTCTACTTCTCTTCTCTTCTGAAGTACTTGCGCTACTCTGTAGGACAGGTTCTTCGCTAATCTTCATAAAGCGTACAGCACACAAGGCGGTCATGACAGCGTTATGTTCCGTTGTTTTCTTTAAAAGGAGTTAATTTTATTTAAATTTTTAATATTTCTTTCATTTTTCATTTTTCACTTTTTATCATATATTCTTCTTACACTCCTCTTAGATGCCCACATCGTACGTGAGGCTCAAAACGTTTCATCGGTATCGGTGCGCGGTGGTGTGCTGTATGTTGGCACCCAAAATGGACATGTACAAGTGTACCATCGTAGCCCCAACTCACCGTATTCCTACATTAAAAAGCAGGATGTACCGTTGGCGACACGCTACATCACCGAAATCGCTTGGAGTCCCATTGCTAGCGATCATGTCGCCGTAGTGGCGAATTCCAACACCATTCACATACTCAAGGCGAGCAATGGCGATGGTCTACTCACGCTCGTGCAGACCGTCACAATGAAACCTCGTAAAGCTGCCAATGCCTGGGTCAAATGGAGCAATCATAATGCAAATGAATTTCTCACTTGCGGCTTTGATGGTTGTGTACGTGTTTGGGATTTGAATTCTACAAATACAAATGAGGAGAAATTCCTTAAACAATTTCCCTGCCCAATGACTTGTGGTCTCTTCCTGCCCACGGATGAACAGATTGTGATGTGTGCTGGCAAGTCGACTTCATTGGAAATGTTCGATATGCGCTTGGAGCAGACAACGATTTATAAGGCAGGAAAATATACTCATTTCAATTCACACCCCTTGGATGAGGTTAAGTGGGCGTCAAAAATTCCAGCACGCATTGAGGCCAAACCATTGACGGCAGCTGAAAAACGTCGCGCCAAGCGAGCCATAGTTGGTGGGCCTGAGATACAGACTGCGAATGGCGATGCAGCGGTTGCTGAGAATAGCGCTGAAGTTGTAGAAAAGTTGAGCGCATTGAAGTTGAGCGATAATGACACAGTTGCGGTGAAGAAGGAGGAAGAAAATCAAGTGTCAACAAAGCAGCAAGTAACTAAGACTAATGACGCCAAAACATTGACTGCCATTTCGGTCTTTTTGAAGGTAAGCTGTGTGTTGCAGTGGTTATTTTATATATATTTTATTTATTAATTTATTCTGTTTTTTCTAGAATCCGACAACTTTATTGAATTTAACTACCAAAGAACTGAACAAAGATGTTTTGGAGAAATTGAATATGGTCTTAAATAATACGGGAAGTAAAAATTTGCTTTGCCCCAAATTATTTGGCACAAAATCAGACGCACAACTGCTGTTGGCAGAGGAATGTGAGTATTGGCCGATATTACTAACTTCTCCCAGTACCGAAAACAATTGAGGCCTTGCTATTTCCGTACCGCTACACAAAACTTGAACGCATCAGTGATTTCAACTGAATTCGGTCATGGCCGCACAGGATCTGTCAAAAGTTTTTGGAGCTCCGTAGGGTTGTTTAACCGGTTTTGTTTAATTTTTTACATTTCAAAACTGTCTGATCTCATTTGGTGATTCTAGCCAGCAGTATCTGTGGCAAAGGTAATGAAGCGTTGCTGGAAACTTACAGATGTTAATAGATTTATTGGAAGCTAAACCACCACCTAGGTATTTCAGAAAGGCGTACTTATCTTAATGGACTCTATTCAGCACCACAGAACCGAACCGCTGGGCAGGACGGCGTACCGACCCTGCGGGTTAGAGGCTCAAGAATCTATCCGTGGTGAGGCATGCCTGTCGTAAAAGTTCCCGCGACAGTCGGGTCTTTATACCGGAACGACCCGGATTTTTATCCAGCCAAGGACTGTCACTCCCTCAATATTCCCTGAAAACCAATCCCGGGAATATTATGCGATTACAACAACACGGCGTACCGACGAGCTTTAAACTTCATTCACCAAGAGTATCAACACCTTTATAAAATCTTTTCTCATCTGGTTTCCTGGACCTCCCGTTAAATGATCTCAATGACTCTGGACCAAGGACTTAAACTGAGACCAATCTTTTCCTTTCTTAATCAAGATCTGAATATTATAGCCGGCGGCCGCGATAGCCGAGTGGTTAGCATTGCGTACTGACATTCGGAAGGCTCGAGTTCATATCCCAGTGCCAGCAAAAGTTATGGAAAATTAATTTAAATAAAAAATTAAGTTAAATTTTCTAATTGCGGTCGCCCCTCGGCAGGGAATGTTCACCCCTCCGAGTGCATTTCGGACATGAAATAAAAGGCTCCTCGTAAAAAACCATCAGCCGTTCGGAGGCGGCTTAGTATAAACTGTAGGTCCCTCCATTTGTTGGAAAAACATCAAGACTCAAAACCACAAATTGGAGAAGGAGCTCGGCCGAAAATCGCTTCAGCGGTTATAAAGCGCCAATTATATATATATATATATAGCAGCACTTTCATTGATCCAGATGTATGTATGTATGTCCTGTGCACAATCAGTTTCGACTTCCCATTCAAGAGACGAAAATGTTCAGATCTGTGCTTTCGTCCAAACTTTAGAGCCATTTCACCTTGAATTCTCGTTCGGCGATTGTGGACCCCAGACATCGCTATTTCTAACAAAGAGGTTGTGAAGTTTTGGACTTCGGCAAACCCCGCATATATATTGTCCCTTTATAAACTAGGATTTTACCTATGGCTGAACAAAAAATTGTTCATGACTCTCCCACTATAACTTTCAACTAATTGGTCTAGCTCTGTTGCTACGTTTATAGTCATCTAAACAATAGCGTGCAAGTGGTTTCTTTACAACGAGATCGGTAACGATTGGAGACTCGCAACTGAAACTATGTTTTTTCCACCTGATCTTTCTAACGGGGTGGTAACTTCTGAAGCTACCGATATTCATATGACATGGATGCATAGGACCAGACCTCGCGCAACATTAAACATATCTTTGGATGTACTCTTAGACCGACTCTTTTAACAGCTCTTTCCCATTGGTTAGCACCCGTTGAAGCAGCTCGTTTTCTGAGCATAACTTCAGATGAAGTGTACCGAATCGCTACGTCAACAACAACAACATTAATCTCTACCATTTCCATTAACTGTATTTTAAATTTTCAAAATTTTGTTTCTTTCCATATTTTAGTAAAAAATCACAGGAATTCCAAAAACATTGGAATATCGAGCTTATTTATGACACAATTAAACTTTACAATCAGAGAGGAGATACAGAATTGTATACAGAATAAACAATTAAGCGAATGGCATGTGGCCGTCGCACCAACCATATCATTCAGGTATTTATATACATATGCACATAAAAAGAAATATAAACTTTTAATGATTTAATTACAGTTTTTGGCAGAAATGCTGTCAGGCTTTTGCTGATCAACTGTTGGAACAGGGTTTCGCACTGCAAGCAGCCACATATATCATAGCAATGCATCGGCACGTGGAAGCCATTGAAATGCTGATGTCAAAGCATTACTACAAGGAAGCGTTACTAATCGGACGTATACATTTGCAAAGTGACGATACATTGTTGTCCACAATCAGCGATAAATGGATAACACATTTGGATATGAATGGCAATTTGACTGGCTCAGCGTTGCTGTAAGTTATTGTGGATAACGAACAAATTAAATCTCAATTAATGCCCTTTTAAATTCTCCTTAATTTTAGTTGTGTACTCTTCGGTCAAATCAATCGTGCTTACGACACACTGGCCAAGGTGCGTAATGTTCATCCTGAAATTGAACGTGTACTCGAAAAGATCAAAAGCAGACAAGATTTTAAACAATAAAATTCGAAGGTTTATCAGTGAAGTAGTTCCATGGAAACATACATATGAAAGAAACTCATTTAGACTTAGATTAGAAATTTTTCTACAATAGAATGCATTAAAAGTACAAACCATACACACAAACACATATTGAAGTTTAGAAGTGATTGATTATAAGTTTTGCTTGAATGGCATTATTATTCCTTTACTTTATACAAACATAAATATATACATTTATATATTGTAATGAAGTAAAATGTTTTGTGTTTAAGTTTGTTGTAACGAAAAAGAATTTCGTTAATTATTTAATTTTTATACAAATGAATTTCTAAGTATTGGATTTTGAAGTTTGAAAAAAGAAAATAAAAATAAAGTATAGAATGAAATACGTATTTAAGGTGACAGCCAAATTAACTGCCAATTCCACTTTAACAAAAACTTGATTTTTAACTTTATTATAAGGAGGTTGGTATGTTTTTGCTGGAGAAAATTTGCTTTATCAAAGTAACGAACAAAGGGTTTAGATCGCCTAAACGTCTAAAGTCTGGGTCATGGAACCGGCTGACGTGAGAGTTGTGTGTATAAGTGGTGTACCGTCCACCAGAGGATGTTTCTATATTACAGCCAGCGAAATCCTCGGTGTCCCTCTTCAGCAGCTGGACGAAGGAGTACCAGCTGTAACTGAATGTGGTGTCAAAATTCCAACAATAATTAACCACAAGTTACTGGGAGTCCAAATTGACAGTCAGCACTCCTTTACGACTGCAAGTAATTGGCCGGCAGTTCGTTAAGTACGTTTCACCGATCTGCATGCACGGAACTACCGAGAGGCAAATGAAGAAGCTCTAAGCCTACTAAAATACCACCCTGGGGACTTCGACCGGAAACCTCCTATTACTTTCACAGTCTATGCTCTATGCTCCTAGTTAAAGAGCACTATAGAACTGAGCCGCTAGACAGTTCGGTATATGCCATTTGTAAAAATTTAGTCACCACTTCCGTAAACTCCGTTCCGGGAATCCAACTACCACCTATAGTAGACCAAAAGCTCGAGTTGCTACTCGGGACCCGAGTGATACTAGCGAAATTGAGTCGGGATATTGCTGTATAGCCAACATATGACCGGCATGCAATGAGTCCCAGCCCGACACTAACCTCCTCTTTGCTACTTTTATAAAAGTTACAAGGACCTATCTATTTATGTGCTTATCCCGTCCATCGCACTCTCTTCATGATGGTGATGCCACCCAATTAAGAGACTGAACATTCCAGGTGCATGCCCTTTGCATTCGAGTCTGTTGTCTCTTTTTTTATTGGAACAATGAGACAAGCCCATCGCACAAACTCCCTAGGCGGGCAGGATTTTAGATATACTTTAGAAAGTGTGATAGACTATTCATGAGGCTGTCAATCGCCTCAGCTCAATTGTGCTCTCTGAAAATCGTATTCATATCTTTTCGAATAGCCACGCCGCATTAAAAGCCCTGAAATCTGCGAAAGTAAAATCGAAAATGGTAGGGAATAGCCGCAGTAAGCAGTTCTCTTTGAACCTGGTATGGGTGTCTGGATACAGTAACATACCGGGTAATGAGATGGCGGACGAGATTTTCTACAATTGTTTTTCGATAAAGACGAAAACGCAAGTCAGGAAGCTGAAAATGTGAAAGCTTTATGGTTCTGATAATGAAACAGTTAGTCAACCATGCAGAACTTCGTCGATTTCGTTTCGGTACTTTCGATATAAAAGATGCTCCACGGCGTGAAAAGCCAGTTAACGAAAAAGTCGATAAAATAATAGAAATCGTCGAGTCTGACAAAAACACTATTTCGATTGCGCAGGAGCTAAACACAAAAAACAGTTTGGAACCACTTTAAAAAGGCTGGATACACAAAGAAGCACATGAGTTAACGAGAACAATCGCCATGTACCGAATTTCCTTCTACGAATCGCTGCTAAATCGGAACAAACTCGACCTATTCCTGAAACGGATTGTGACTGGTGATGAAAAGTGGATTACTTAGGGCAACGTCAAAAAAAAAACCGTCATGGTCGAGAACAGTGAGCCGGCACAAACGGTCTCCAGGCCAGGGTTAGCGAGCAGGTAGGATTTATTGTATATTTAGTGGGATCGGAAAGGAATCATACACTATGAGCTGCCCCATACGGTCACACTCTTGATTCGGACCTGTACTGTCAGCAAGTGGACCGTCGCCCAGAAGCGTTCAACTTTGTCCAACAGGAGAGGAATTGTTTTCCATCCGGACAGCGCTATAGTGTAGACTTTGATAATTACTCCCCAAAAATTCCGAGAGCTTGGTTCCAGCGATTTTCCAACTTCTTGACCTTTCAAGCATGCGCGGCACCCAGCGGCAAAATAACTTTTTCATATGCAGAATCTTGCAACTTCACTTTCCGGTCAGTCAACACCATTTCATGTATTTTTTTGACTTTGCCCTCTGTGACCGCATCGGAAGGCCTGCCGCTGCAGACTTGATCGGTAGTGGAGTTGCGGCCACCACGAAACTCTCGAAACCAATATTTGACGGTGTAATCTGACGGAGCTTTAGTCCCATAATATTTCTCCAACTTTTCTTTTGATTCCTTCGCCGTTTTGCCTCTCAAAAAATAATGTTTTATGAGAGAACGAAAGTCGTTTTTGTCCATATTCAACATGATGCCAAAAACGTCAACAACAATCAGCTGCCAAAACAAAACTAAGGGCAGTATCGCACGGAAATTTGGCATCTTTGCCTAAACATGAACGGACTACAAGGAACTATAACCTTTCTTGCAGTGGCAGCGCATTCTGGCGTTCAAGCAGGTTACTTTTCATCCCCCCTAGTACACATCCACTTTATAGACTGGACCTCGTACCAAGCGATTATCATCTGTTCCTCTCTAGCGGAGAATGATTTGGCTGGTGAAGATTTGGCCTCAAGAGAAGCTTGGGAAAATTTTATGTTGAAATTTTTTGCCATGCAAAAATACACGTAGGTAATCTATATTTAAAAAAAAAATTATGGGGTATTTTTTTCAATATTGGTACTTTTTCTTTACCTTTTCGGAGAATAACTTGGAAAAATTGTTATTGTTTTCCGAAATTAATAGACAAGTGTTTCAAGTATTTATATAAATTAAAAGTATGAGAACAGTAGTTCGAGCGTAAATTAAAACGTAAATAAATAATTGCTTTGTTTCTCAATACTAAAGTGTTAATTTACATATGTACGTACGTCCATCCAACGAGAAAACAATGGCATTGGCCTAAAAAGCGACAGATTCCCACAATTCTTCATGAATTCAGCAAAAAAAAAAAAAGAAAAAAAAGAATAAATAATAGAAAATAAAAACAAATTTAAAAAGGCAAACTAGTGCAATAATAAATAACGAAAAGAATACCGTAAGCATTGAAAAACCTCACGCATTGTCCACTGTGAAGTTACGCATTTAACACACCTCAACTTCCACCTTTATCACTTTCTTCTTCGCGAGCATACCGTTAAATCATCAACACCAGCAGTAATCGTAATAATAATAAAAAAATGGAAATTTTATAGATTTGTTTTTATTTTAATTTTTCCTCAAACCTTGGAGAATGTGCAATGAGTTTGATAAAAATTTTGAATCCACACGCAAATAAAAACATTTCTCTAAACTGAAGCGAAAGAATTTACACTCTACAGCTTCAGATATTTATTTAAGGTAAACTGGTGGCAGCAGAAGACGAGTGGCTAGCATTTTGTACTTATGGTTGACCAGGATCAGAGTCCTGTTTCGACCGACATTCAAAATTATAAAAAAAAAACAAAAATAAGGTTTTCTAATTGTGGTCGCCCCTCGGTAGGGAGTGTCAAGCTCCCCGAGTATATTTCTGACATGAAGTAATTAAGCTCCTCATAAAATAACCATCAGCCGTTCGGAGGCGGCTTAGTAAAAAATGTATGTCCTTCCATTTGCCTAGCAAAATATATTTTTTGTGTAATTGAGGTGGTCATGTGTAATGGGAAATGTTTTTGACTGCCATTCGCTTCGGAATGCCCAGAAACGATTATTTCACAACTTCCAACCTTAGACCAAGTATCTTTCGGTTAGTTATCAAACATCTGTTTGGAGAAGAGCTACAGGAAAAAGACGAGCCCTCTGTGATTCTGCGTAAGGTCTGCTCAAGCAAAAAGTAATAAAAAGCTTCGGATGAGAGACCCCTGCAAACGTTTTTTTGAGGTCATTTACCTAAAACATCCGCTTCCTTAATTAGAAAGGTGGCGATAACAAGCTGATTGCTGTCCGAGAAGGGCGACGAATAGGGCAAGGATTAAAAAGAGAGTGTGCAAGAATATTTGCTGTCGGTTTTGTGGTGGTTGAGAGACTCTGACGTCTAGTCTTGGCATTTCTCCCGTGGATGGACGTTTCGTCACAATCGGCATTAAAGCGAAATTCTTCAACTCACCGCTACACCTATGAGTGCTACTCAGATCACATTGTCAAAATCCTGCATCGCGATTTTAACGCCAGGGCAGGCAAATAAGGTATTTTTGACGCAACTGTCGGGAAATTCAGCCACCATGACGAAATATCTCCAAGCGGACTGATCCTGATTGACAGATTCCAGTGTTCTTGATGTGCACGCTCCAAGTTTAATATATATTTGCTGCGAAGATATAAACAAAAAGGTGGTTAGACGTCAAAAACACAGGATTCAACCAGTCGATTGTAAACTCGACATGCACTCTTGATTTCTGAAAGCACCCTTCATGGCGATTGGATATAAGAGAACTGTGGAACGGCTTTTAAATTTCAACAGAAATAAATTGGTTTCCAATAATGTCGGAGAAAGCGCTGGCACGATCAAGAATGTCGAACTGCGCTGGAGGGAAGAAAACAAACTGCTTTCCTCACAGCGCTGCGATCGGGCGTGGTGGGAATGATACCGCCACCTGAGAGAGAGAGAGAATCAAGAATCTTCTGTACATAAAATAGCGAAAGCAGAAAATGCCGGTATATGTA
>JAWMAG010000399.1:642500-892500 GCA_037013455.1 Ceratitis rosa | reverse complement strand
GATCAAGCTTCAATTGGTTTAAGGCCCTGGTTTAAATTATCTAAAATAAGATGCTTAATACACATCTCTGAGTGAAATGGAGGGTTAAAAATTGTAGAAAATTTTCACGACAAACATGTTACGTACAATTCCTTAACCCGTTCGGTACTGCTTAAATGAGCTTTTCGTGCCTTACTGCAAGATTTTTCTAAAAATAAGCTCCGAAAGCCGATGTGGAGGTTAAAGATTTCACAAAAAAAAACTTTTTCTAGAAAAATAAAATTTTTTTTGTGTTTAAATATTGTTGTTTTCGAAAAAGTTTAAAAAAAATGTGAGCTAGTTTTAAGATTGAGTTTGAAATGGAAGCTATTCATTTTCATCATCACAGCTCGTGACATATCTTCATCTAGCTCACAATCTTCTAAGAAATTTTTGGTCCGCCAACAAAGTTAGCCAAGAATGACGGCAGGTGTTTTTTTCTTTTTCTAGAAACCTGAGCTCGATTTGACACATCCGTGAAGGTATCAGCCAACGTACGTACGAAAGTAACTTATGTAATATGTACACCGTAGGAGTGGGGCTCTAGCATACAAAAGCAGACGAAACGTAGTTCTCTTACTATTCATTATAGATTTCAAGTGCTACATATTTGTGCCTGGATCGTTGTTATACCTTTCATATACATGAAATGGTATATTGGCTTTGGTCCGAAGTATGTAGGTGACAAAAGAAGAATAGAGAAATCCATCCCAATTTATACCCATATGATCAGAATGATGAACTGAGGAAATTTAGTCACGTCCGTCTGTTCATCTGTTTGTTTGATGAGCAGATATATTTGTATATTATATTATTCTTTTGATGGAACCAACCAGATGGGACCACTATGACATATATCACCTATTCAGCTGAATTGTTCAGATATGGGGGTTTCAGTCAAAAAATACTTTATCTGCGAGCTTGAAACTATGGATTGTACACTCGTATCTACGAATATACATTGGCACTGCAAATCAACGAAATCGGAGGACCAACCAAGATATAGGATACCTTCACGAACATCTTGGCATGATTAAGGTCAGCCCAAGATAGGTATCGAGAAGCTCACGTCTCTGCAAAAGAACACTAGCATTTTTAGACCTCTGTAATGAAGAGAAGGACGGTATATTGAGTCAAATTGTTACTGAAGACTAAATTTAGGTTCATTATAATAAATCTGTTTTGTTCGTAAACTTGTTGCCAATCAGATGACAACTTCATCATACATCTCTCGTAGAAAGCTGCGTCCCTGGAGCTTCTTGCGAGTCACCAAAAACGTGTGAGGCCTGGTGTTGTCCTGATGGAACACAATTCGGCATCTGTTGATCAAAGATGGCCTCTTCTGGATGAGTGCTGCCTTCAAGCGGTCCAGTTGTTGGCAGTATGGCGTTTGGCCATAGGGGAGCAGCTCGTAGTAGATGATTCCTTGACAATCCCACCAAACACACAGCAAAACCTTCCTGGCCGTCATTCCTGGCTTGGCCACCGTTTCAATCGAAAAACTGTCAAAGACAAACTTTTATCGCGAATAAACACGTTTTCAGCGCCGTATAGTATGACATTATGCGACACGTAACACTAGTACTATGGACAATAACGCCATCTCTTATATAAAAACCGAACGACCTAATATAATATAATATAATTGGCGCTTTGTAACCGCTGAAGCGATTTTTTTGATGTTTTTCCAACAAATGGAAGGACCTCCGAACGGCTGATGGTTTTTTTGAGGAGCCTTATTTCATGTCAGAAATACGTCGCTCTCAAGTTCTTTCTATTACTGAAGAACATTACGCTTCAACATTGGAGCGACTAAAGGCAGTCATCGAACAGAAAATATGTGGAAAATTGGGGAAAGGTGTGCTGGTTTTGCACGAAAATGCACACACCCACAACAGCTGCGTTGCATTAGCTGTCCTCCATACTGTGGGCATCGATATTTTCAATCACTCACCCTACAGTCTAGATCACACCCCGAGTGATTATGAAATGATGCCAAAAATGGGAAAAAGGCTGAGGGGGAAAAATTCTTTACCAATTATGAAGTCAAGGAAGCAATTTCGGCGTATTTTGAAGATAAAGAGAATAAATCTTTTGATGAGGTTATTAGTAAATTGATTGAAAGATCTGAAAACTGTAACCGTATTTTAGTTGAACATGTTGAGAAGTAAAAAGAATATGGTTTCTCTTTTTCCACGCCTTATCCCCCCGTCCGCGAACATAAAAACGCTCACTCGTAAGTTCCGAAATGAACATACCTGCCATTTAAGTTTAGAAGGTCTAACTTGACCGATCTGTGAACTTAACATGAATATCTGCCGAGCTTCAAATGTTTGGTTTTGCTGGAACTTTTTCTTTTTACGTGTGTTTTTTTTTTTGGTTTTGAAATTATAAGGCAAGAAAATATTTTCATTAGTCAATGCATTTTTCGCAACAGTATGGATATTTGCATATATTTTTTCACACAATCATAAATAATTACGCAACTTCCTTAAATTAAAAAAAAAAAAAACAAAAAAAAAAAAAATAAAAAATGTGCAAGCACCTGCAAATTGAAGAAAAACGTTTATAAAAAGGAACTAAAAATCAAATACCGCTTGAAATAAAAAATAGTTGTTATAAAAATTAAAATGGTTACAACACTAAATAAAACATAAGTATATACAGATATACAAACATTTATGCATTATATGTATATATGTATGAGTGTATAAATGCATAAAAATATAAAATGTGCATTAACAGTACATATGCACACACATATATATGTACATACATACATACACGTACATGTACATATACATTTATGTGCAAAAAAATAAAAATTAACCAGCGGCAAAACTAGCAACAACAACAACTAAGTACTAAGTGTAAAAACCAATAAAAATTTAATTGCAACAAAATTGTAATTAGCAACAATAAAAAAAAAATAAATTAAAAATAACGACATTTTTTTCAGCTGATTTTTCGCTAAACTGCGAAAGGTGTTGCTACAACAAAAGTTTAATTACGAAAAAAATCAATTATACGAGTACATACATATGTACATACATAAGTACGTTACATCCTAGAGTTCGTGGCGAGTGTGAACATAAACAATTAAAGTGAGCGCTATTTATTATCAGCAGTGATATATATACATACGTGTATGCATATGTTTTTGTGTGTATCGTATGTGGAATGTCTTTACTAAACACGTTAAGTTAACTGTATTAAATACCATACAAAAACAAATCATAATAATAATACAGCGGCGGCGAATAGTATTACAACGACACATTGCATTAACCGTAACAAACAACAACAGAAACAAAAAATAAATAAAAATAAAAAACAAACGAAAGTGAAAGGTATGTAATTTGTACTTTTTTCCTACATAAGCTTAAATCATTAATACAGTTACACATATTTACATACAAATATTCATGCATAATACTTACATAAAAATACATACATACATACATATATTCGTACATACTTATATACAATACATACATACATATTTATCTGTACACATAAATCACATTTCTTGCATTAACTTATACAAAAATACATGCAAACATACATTACATTGCTTTGTTGTTGCAATATAATTTCATAAAATTTGCTTCTTTTCATGCTTTATTATTTATAGCAAAATAAAAGATTTAAATAACAAATACATAATAACAGTTAATAAAGTTGCAAGCGATATGAATTGAAATGAAATGAAAAGTATTCAACAAAACACATATGTATTGTTACATATCTACGAGTACATTTCTTCATTCGCCCGCAATCACAACACCAAAATAATCGCCTGAATCCGCTGCATGTCTCGCCATGTCTACTCGCAGCTTTGCCAATCAGATTTACTCGTCATAGGTAAACGTAATCGCCTGTAAGTGCTCGTTGCTTGCAGTAGCGAGAGATCGTTAATTTTATTGCTAATATAGGGTTATTCATTTTGAGGTTTCCATAGTGCGGCACTGTATTTTGATATCTGTCAAACTTAACTATTAAACCAAACATGTTTTGTTTCAGTTAAAAGTCTGGCATTTATGAAAATGGAACGCTTAACAAACGCACAAAGCGTGCTACAGAAAGGGTGATTCAAATGTAGCCACGTTTCGTGTTTTAAGAGCAGATTGTGGTGCACATAATCGTTCAACTCCTCAAGTAATTGGTGAAATTTTCAAGAAATTTGAAGAGACTGGATCGGTTACAGATATACTAAGGCCTGTGCTTAAACAGTTTGCTCGTTCCAAATATCGCTTCTGTAAGTGAAAGTGTAGCCCAAGACCCGAATATGTTTATCTCTCGACGTTCTCCAGAGCTGGGACTTCCTTACGGCACATTATGACGTATTTTGCACTTGGACTTACACTATGTATAGGTATATATATATGTATATACCATATACCATATAACTAACTGGCGCTCCAGTTTGTGATATGTCAATAAATGGGGGGTTCTAGAGTTTTTTTTTGGCTGCAATTGAAGAACACTTGGACAATATGTTTTTTCAACAAGATGGTGTCACAGGCCACACAGCATGCACGAATATGGCTTTATTGCGGGAGAAATTTCTCGGTCTCGTAATCTCTCGTCTTGGCGATGTCAATTGGCCGCCGAGATCGTGCGATTTGACAACGTTGGACTTTCTTTTTTGCAGGGCTATGTGAAAGACCGTGTTTATGCGGATAAATCTTTAACTCTTGAGCACTTGAAAAGCAACATTCGTCAAGTTTTGGCTGAGATACCTCTAAATATGTGCCAAAAAATGATTGAAAATTACCACAAACAGATCGGTTTTTGCGGAAATTCGCAAGTCGGTCATTTGATTGTTGTAGTACGTCACAAATAATCCCAAAGTTCCAACTTTATAATAAAAAAGGAATTTCGTGGAAAAAAACTATTTTAAACACGTTTTATTAACGTTTAATTTATTTTCGAAACAGCAACATATATAACCCTATACATTTTTTCATTTTCTTATCATTTGCATTATAATAAACACATAAATGCAAATGTTAAAATATGCAAAAATGCAGAAATTCGCATGAATTCATAATTTCCTTTGCAGACAGACAATTGATTGAGTGAAAAATGAATGGCCACGCTTTCTGGTTAACCTAAAGAAATGAATGCGAATTTTTTCAAATAAATTAATTCAATCAAAAGTGGCACGGCATGTTGCAAATAAAAATGTTATCCATTCATGCCAGCAATTCACGCAATCACTCCCGCTTTTATCAGGCAGCAAGCGTTGCTTCAACGCCTTACTTAATTCGTCTTTCATCCCAACGTCTTCATTGCTAATATAATAGAAATATTTCCTCTGCATAATCTACATAATATACACACATACGTGTATGTAGTATGTATGTGTACAAAAATATCATTGTCATTGAACTCGTACGCTCACAAGGTGCTGCATAATTCAACATCTACACAATGCATACTCGTTCACCTACTCAACTCTGCTCCATTTATTTGGTATACGAGCACTCGCACTCGCACTCGCACTCGCCTGATGGCGTTGCGTTACTTTCATATGCAATGAAGACGCACGCAATTCTTCTGTGCCTAATGTTGCAGCTAAACATCATTGCCAACATCATTGTCATTAGCGTCAGCATCGTCATGATGGCGCAAGTCAACACACCCAATTCATCAGTCAGCTTTTATGTTTTATTTTTCTCAGCAATGATCTGAGTGGGATTATGAAATTGTCGCCTGTCATTGTTGTAATCTTATTACAGTTGTCATGTTGACAACACCTTTTCTTTCTGGGGGCTAACCCTGTTTGCAAGGTTGCAAAGCTTTCACCACAAAACAAGAGCTTTTGTTTTTCGAAATAATATTGAGAATAAAAAATTTCGCAGTTATTTTAATTTTTTGTACAAAATTTTTCTTTATTGAAAATTTATTTTAATCACCATTATTATCTATGTCTTCTTATGATTTTTCTATTAGCTTACGTATATAATTCTCTAAGCGTAGAACTTCTGTGGTTTTTCTGCTTAGAACAAGGCCGCATGATTTTCATTTTTTATTGATAAATTTTAGTCGCCAACCTTTTATAAATGATTCCAAACTGTCACGTGAGTTTTGCCTAATACCTCCGTCATCTTCTCAAAGCCCGCATGCCAATCTTCCTCCACCTGATGCAGAATTTCATCGCTTTTTTGACCATCCAACGACTGTCTAGTTACATGAGTTGGAATATTGTAGAGTGCCAGGACTAAAGTGTGGACACAATTAGGAAAGGGAGGCCTAATTTAGAGTCAATACATCCGTCTGAAAGGAAAATAATAGGTAGGTTTAATTGTACTTATTGGGAGATTCAGTTTAATTCGAGTTGAAGTAATTTTGATATTTCATACAGTCCTTTAAAGCTCTCAGATATCTAAAACGAGTTCTAGGTTAGGCCGGACGAAAACTAAGAAGGTCTTCCAAAGTCTCACTCATGCCTTCTTCCCTGCACTTCCGGCATGTGATACCCATTCGACTAAACCACATGCTCTTGCATATTATTTGAGTGATCCTACATTTTTTAATGTATTTCATCTAACCCTGATTCGTCTTTCAGCCCTAGCATATTTCCTGTTGTTAGTTTTTGGAAGCTTGAAGCCTGAACTCTAATTCCGCGCAGTAGATTTTGGCGTCCACTGCGATATCCCTGCTTACCAAACTATGGTTCGTATTAAAAATTCACCCAACGCTGTCGACTGGTGGTAAGCTGAGTATGCTTTCTAATGTAGTCGTTCGATTCTCATAAACAAACTCGCGGTTTAATTTGTAGGAAAATTATGGGAACGCACATTTTAAAGCAGAAAAATTTCAGTTTAAAAATATATTCGGTACAAAATGATCCTTTTCATACATCACAAATTGGAGGAAGAGCTCAGTCGAAACACGTGTCAGCGGTTACATGGTGCCAATAGTAAATTAATTTTTCATAAGAGCATTCAGGTTCATATTTCACTTATGTGTTTTTAAAATCGGATCATAAACACAGATTTCCAGAATTTGGGTCTTAGGCGCCATCTAGCGGCAAAGAAATATCCAACACAAGTTAGTTCGGTGTCTACTCAAGGTACACAAGAAAATTTATAGAAATCTTCCATTTCGAAGGAGTTCGATCACAGCTACTATGATACGAGATATTTTATATAACATATGAGATTAAGGGGGAAAAATGTGCCAAGTTAGATGTGTCGAAAAAGTAATAAAATCATATTATTTACACTTTCGCTTATCAAAGAAAAATATATGATTATTTTGTACCCAATTAAATTATAAATAAATTCTTATTTATTTTAAATATTACGGAGTGTTTTTGATCAAATTATTTCCAAATTCGAATTTCCTGCGATATTAATTAAACTTGCTACGTCAATTAACGCATTTTTTAACATTTATGTCGGTAGATAAGTGCTCTCATTGGCTTTAAGAGATAAGTGTATAAATATTTATTTAGATATGAGTGTGCCATAGATACTTTTCCACTACGAATGAAGTTCATGCACTTTAACTGTGAAGTAATTAAATTAAATTTAGCTCGCTATTTTGGGGCATTCAACTTAATTATTTGCAATGCTTGATTCAATGGCAAGTACTGTACATATATGAGTTGAAGATCTTCAAGCACTCAACCATAATTGATATGCAATCAAAAGCATACAAAAGTATTTTATTGCTCGCAACGCTTAAGTGAAGATATGTTTGATGGAAAAAAAATTAAAAATATTTTGTTCAAAATATTTAACAATACAAAAGTGCTAAAATTTGCGATTTCTTTTCCGCCATACTATATGTTTGGCATTCGGCTTAACCCTGTAAGAGCTTATTGGTTTTAAAAGATTATAGAATATATAAGTTTAATAATTTCATTTATTTTACTTTTTCATAAAAATTCATTTCAGTGGGTGACAAAAATCTTCAAAATTTTTATAAAAAGTTTTATAAATATTTTTCAATGATTTTGCTTTTATTTAAATGCCTCAAAACCCCGCACATGAATTCGTACGGAGGCCACAATAGCCGAGTGCTTAGCATTGCGTATTGCCATTCGAAAGGTCAGGGGTCGAGTTCTAGTTCGACCAACATTCAAAATTATAGAAAATTTATTCTTCTAATCTCGTTTGCCCCTTGGCAGGGAATGTCAAGCTCTCCGAGTATATTTCTAAGTTGAAAAAAGCTTCTCATAAGCTTCTTCATAGGCGGCTTAGAAAAAACTGTAGGTCCTTCTATTTCCACGCACACCACAAATTGGAGGAGGAGTTCGGTCGAAAATCACACGTAGGTTTTTATGCAGAATCTTGTGATAATAAATGTTGACTCCTGCGAACAGTATCGTGTTAATGTTGATGGCTGTTCAAGCACACTTTCGATATTTTCGTTTTGTCCGATAACGAGCTAGTTTGGTGAAATCGCTCAAAAATTGATCCACAAATTGTCTGAAAGGCCATTTTTTTGCTCGAATTTCGTACGTAATTTTTTTGCAGTTGTGGTTGAAGACCCACCATTTTGGAAAAAACTTTTAATATTCCCAATTTACAATTTTCTTCAAGTGCAACTTAATCCAACAATGAACAATGGCAATCTCATTGAAGATGGAAAGGGTTAAGACTTGATACTCTGTTTCGGTATCTTCTACAAGTTAAATGAATATTGACAGTTGTCATACATATTGTTTGACCAATCAATTAACATGGAAACAATAAATCGTAAGACAAGTATTGAAATATATACATATATGTACATGTTTGTCGAAAGTGGAGATATATAATAATACTCAAATACATAGAATATGCATATAATTGGCGCCCAAATCATATTAGGACAAGTTTCTTCTTTGATCTGGTGTGCGCCTTTTGGTATTTTTTTTTTACAAAAATAAGCTCGCCCTATTGGCGTACTGGATAGTACACCGTATTGCTGTCTCTTCGTCAGCCTCTTTTAAGGGGTTATGCCACTCTAGGATTTTCAAAAATCGCTTTTTTTTTGCTTTAAATAGTTCCTAAGGGTCTCAGAAATAACATATTGCAGGATTATGGCTCGGAAAAAACTCTAAATAATTTATTTTCGAGGTTCCTTGCAAGGCTGCACGGTATGCACACGGTACAACTTAAAACTTTAAACGCGTTTATCTCCAAACTACATTTTTCGAGTTGGCCGAACCAACAACTCGTACAATTTCCAACCGATTAGGTTCAAATTTGACACACATCTTTAAAAATACATTTTTTAAGGTATCACGTAGGATTTTTTTTTATTCTATATAGTTTATTTGCTATTAACAATTAACTGATGATTTTTTAGTCGAAATTAGAAAGTTTAACTTTAGAAGTGCGCCATTTGATCATGAATCAATATATCGAAAAAATGCTACGTGTTACTTTAGCTATTGTAATATATAATAAAAGAAAATTTAGATACTCAAGATATTTAAAAATTTACAGGAGCAGTTAGTTCGGCGACGAACCCCTTGAACCATAGAGGAGTCGAAGGACGACCGCTACAGCGCCACCATTCTTCAAGAAATATTTATAAGAAATTATTTTTTTACACCTAAAAAGATGTATAATAAACTTCTTATATTATATTTCTAATTGACTCTATGGTTTTTTAAAAAAAAATGCACATAAAACACCTATTTTTTCGGTCTCTAGAGTGGCATAACCCCTTAAGTATTTACTGGGATATAGAGACACTTTTGTACTCGGAGCATTGAACTGCAAAGAGAATCGTGAAAACTGAGACTTTGCTCACTCTTCAGGAGAAATGTAGCCGATTATGGGATCAATTATTACATATTCTCACATTTTCAAAACCTTAATAATAATATTTGTTTATGTAAATAATTAGCTTTTGACAATTTCTTTAAGATCGCTCGACAGTTTTTGTTCTTCGGTCTAATTAGCGCTTCCCATTTATTCGTACGCTATCGGTTTATTCGCCAAAATACGTAATTTCTCCGTATATCTCATTCAAGTGGTTAGCCTTGATCTCATCGCTTCATAGTATGTGGCATTCAATGGCGTTATTACTGAAATATCGCATTAAAGCTCTCTATCGTATCATAATACTGGTCGTCCAAACTTCTGAATTTACTCTTCGAATATTAAAGCTGATAAACCGATGCATCAGATCTTTTTATTGGTCATGCGCTAGACTTGGCTACTGGAATGAGCTGAAGATCACCTATATAAAGAGTGCCATGAATCCATGGGCAAAGTGGATACTAGTGATGGCTACATAAATAAAGCGAAGAACGTGTTTATTTACATATTTCGAACGAGCTCCTCAACTAATTTGTGATAATATTTTTAATTTTTTTCCAATAAATGAAGCGAGTCACAGAACATTGCAGACTGCGATATCACATGCACAAACTTGGCAAAAGCTTTGTGTACAAAATGACACCAGAAACGTTAGCACACCTGTTAATACAATAGAATGTGAAACTGTAGCAAGAAGACTTGGGAAAAGTGCTTTGTATGCAACAACCCCTTTTGCATTATTAGATTTCTGAAGACTTTGGGTAGAGACGGGGAAATGCCATAAACAGAAAGAGTCCCACATACTAAATTTAATTAGAAAAGATGTTTTTCACAATTTTTGATGTTGATTTGATCAGGATTCAAACTCATGACAGACCATAAGTCACGAAAGCCAGCGGTTAGTTTTGTTCGAGGTGAAAACAGTATCTATTGAAGGATGAACATTTACTTGGGTAGAAGCACATTGCTGTGCACGGAGTATTGAAGTATATAGTTTTCCATAGGGCCTAAGCTAGTTTTGGGTTCAAGTAGGTAAAAACTGTTTCAAAAGGCAGCATTGTGATTTTGGATGTCAGACCACAGGCCCACGGAGCGAGATAATGCGCTCACCAAAGGTTTCCTTCAATAAATTAGTAATTGTTTCGTTGGCTTTATAGCATGTTGCGCCGTCTTGTTGGAACCAAAGGTTATCCACATCAACATTCTCAAATTCAGATATAAAAAAGTAATTAATCATGGTTCTATAGTCCACAAACAAAGATCCTTCTGCAAAATTTTATCAAGTATAGCAACAACGTGTTTGGAGCGCACAGTACGACGTCTTTGAGTATGTGCATTTTCCGCTAGAGTAAACGTGAAGCGAAACGCATTCATGGTTGCTCGAATTACCGACTCTGCTGGGAGTGCCGGGTGTGCAGTCGGAACCATTATTTTGGTAATAAATTTGCACGATTTGCAAACGTTGTTCCAGAGTAAGGCTGTCTGCATTAGAAATGACAAACCAAACTGAGCATAAATCAAGTCAAAAACACATACCCCGAAAAAATATTGCCTTATTGAAAACAACACGCCTAAAACACACCCTTTATATGGGTATACCTTTATTCTAACCTCAAATTAAATGATTAACAAACAACCATTGCTTG
This sequence comes from Ceratitis rosa, assembly GCA_037013455.1. Taxonomy (NCBI): domain Eukaryota; kingdom Metazoa; phylum Arthropoda; class Insecta; order Diptera; family Tephritidae; genus Ceratitis; species Ceratitis rosa. Next base: position 881,066 of record JAWMAG010000399.1, on the reverse strand, counting down.
ACTATTTCGAATTTCATTGGATTTAACTCAGGCTTCTTGAGAGCTGTTAAATATAATCACAATGGCGTATACTCATAAACACCAAGCTTAAAAAACAGCTCGGAATCTTGGAAGTTGCAAATTTCGGTATTTCTCCACCAATCTGTGGATAGGCCAATTCGATGCCTGAGACGAGCTAAAATTAGCCCCCTTAAGAGTTTTCTACAACTGAGTTTCTCGGTAAGAAGCTTGGATCTATTTATGAACCTAACCTCAAAAATAGCTCCCTTGCATACATTTGTAGAGTACATATTTATGAAGATAGCGAAATCTTAAAATGATCTGTTATTTACCATAACTCAGACTAATTCGATATTCTTTTAAAAGTTATAATGAATTATATAAATGTGCTTTGAGTAGAAAGGCGTAAATCGATAATACAAATAACCGTCGAAAGTCATGCGTAAATTTATGCAAATTTATGCCCGTATGGATATGCCTAGAATTGTACATACCATGGTATATACATATATACTCGTATATGGTAGGTATATGCGTTTGCATATTTCTGCTTTGAATACGTACACCACTTCCCAGTGGCCACTTGCACACTTTTGATTCCAACGGTTCTCTTTCTTTCGCCATACCATTGACTGGCGTGAGAGGTGGGGAAAGTTTCTTACCACCATAAATTTACAGTTGTTTTTCTTTTCAATTGGCAAGTAGAATAGCAGCACAAATGAGCGGTACTATTATCGGTGGCCCCACAACAATAACATCAACAACAAAAACAACAATAACAACAAAAACAACAATAACAAAATGTAATAATAAAAGTGCTTGTTGTTCATAAAGCGCAGCGTCAAAATCGAACATAAACAAAGAGTTGCGCTAACGTCGACGTCAACGCGAACAAGTTGAATTTCTGCTGTCAGTTTGTGGTAGCCGTTGCTCGCGTCATTACCGCTATTTTTTTTTTACAGATATGTGAGTACGTTTATACGCTTATTTAAAGTTAGATAGTTGTTGTGTTACATTATCAGCGTCTAATTGCTGTAAAACAATATATTTGAGGTGCTGTTGCGTAAAAAAGGGGAACTTGGCGCATTAAAGTTGGTTTATTTGGTAGTAAAGTGCAAAAAAAAAACAAAAAACTTTAGGAAATGCTAACCTAATTCTAGCTAAAACGTGCTAAAGGTGGTCGATGGATAGATATTATAAATATATGTATGTCTCAATAGTAGTTTTAATAATGAAAACATGTAGAAACAATCTTGTCTTTCATTTGTATTGACTATAAATTAACAAAAGAATTTTGGGCAATATCTCGGATTGTGGGGAGTTCTTTGAAGTACACAAATCTTATATAAGGGAGTAGGCTATTCTAGTGACAATCTTGAAAGACCTGATGATGCTTAATGATATTAGTGATAATTTTTTTCAAAATTAAATAAAAAAATCTTCAGAAATGTTAGCTAAAAATAATTTATACAAAAACGTGTAAATAATAAAATGAAATGAAAAATAAAATAATGAAGCATTTTTGTGCACAATCCTAAAATGCGTCGCTCCAGAAATCATTTAAATAAAGAGACACTTGGTGTAACAAATGCACTAGTACAAAGATACTCTAGTCTCCATATTCACCAGACATGCCTCGGCATGACTTTTTCTATATCCAAAATTACAAAGAACCTTAAATGACTGTCCTTTTACAGTAGCAGATGCCATTGGGTACGCTGAAAGAAGTAATGACTACCTTAAAGATCGAGTTTGGGCATAATTTTGGGATTCGAAGAAGCACAATCACAAGCGAAAATCTCTAATAGAGATTTAATTATTAAAGCTTCGGGAGAAAGCTATTGGCAATCGAGTTTTTTCTTCGATTTAATTTCATGCCCATAAATAACAAAATCGGTAGTTTTAACATGGACATAGCCATCTCCGCAGATGGTTCAAAACTTGATAACATACGAATACTAGTTTGTAGAATCCATACCACCGATGGTCTTAAGTAATGGGAGTATGAGATAACCAAACCATTACAATGCCTTCCAAGCAAGACTTATTATGTAAGCCGACGAAAGCCTACTCAAATCTGCAATCACAATACATACAATTAATTGGCACGTTAAATATTCTGGCTGGAAAGATTTAATATCCAATGAAACTACACCAAGCCAAAAGTGGCATCAAAATTCAGAAGTATTCTGAGCAGGCACTCCAAAAAATCTAACATAGTCATGATCTACAAAACAGGGACATCCAAGGCAACTGTGCGGCGAACGAGCTAACTCATTAAACTATCTTTCCATCCTATCTATGGTAAAATGCGTGCTGTATTTGCTAAAAAAACTGCATAAGATCCCGGGCAACACTTTGGACGAAAAATATCTAACATTCAACACTTCAGGACAATGTTTTATGGGTTTCACAGCAAGATAATGCGTTATTACTCCAATGACTTTGTCGCAATTGTAGGGATGAAGAAAGGGAAAAGTCTGTTGAGCACTATCTATCTCTTTCGCAGTACGGACTTAATACTTTATAACCGTACGATACAAATTCCTTAGAAAACACTTTTTGGATTTTTTAGCTTCAAGAAAGATATCTCACAGCCTTATAAGGTACACTAAATGATTGGGTAGGTGACGGGAACATTACAAAGGTATCATATTTGGCATAGAGGCCTAAATCTGTTGGCCTCTGTTTGATATCGACCGTTTGATATCGAAAATCTTGTAAAAATAATGGAAATCGTCGAGTCCGACCTTCATGCGAGCACTGTTTCGATTGCTCAGAAGCTGGATATTCTACAGTTACCCAGTGTGGAACCACATGAAAAAGGCTAGATACACTTAGAAGATCGATGAACCTTACGGACTGATTATCCTTTGAAAATCGCCGCTCAATACGGGCTAAATCGACTCATTTCTGAAGCGGTGATAAAACATCAGACGAAAACAATCGTGCTCGAAGGGCAGTGAGCCGGCACAAACGCTCTTCAAGTCAGGATTGGCGGGTAGGAAGGTTTTATTGTGTGTATGGTGAGATTGGCAAGAAATCATTCGCCCAGAAGCGCCCAGTTTTGGCCAAATGGACCACATCCATCAATAGTGACTCGCCAGAAGGTCCGTGTGCTCGTTAGGGAGGTTCTTAGGTAAACACCTTATAGTCCAGACCTTGCACAAAGTGGTTGCTATATGTTCCTGTATATGGCAATTAATTTGGTTTGTGAAGAATTGATCTCAAGAAAAGCCTGTGAAAATCGAAAAAAAAGTAGGGAAAAAGATTTCGATGAGAGAGGCATAATGACATTACCTTTAGTGCAAAAATAATGGCTTACATTTTACTAGAGCTAATTTTGCAAAAGTTAGATAATAAATATATAAATTCATTAACGCCTTCAAAAGGAGTTTAATGTGCATAAAAGAATTAAAAAACGAACGCCAAAGAATTTCTTAGAAAAAAAAACGAAATTAACGTACTAATAGTGAAAACGAATAATTGAGTTGTTAGAAGTGTGAAGTTCTTTTTTACAACAAATTGCTTTATTGCAAATACGCCTCAATGCGCTTCTGGCAAAAGCAACGGTGATGACACACAACGACAAAAGAAAAAGTCCAAAACGCACAATCAGAAGGGAAAATATTCTTTTAACGTTTCGTTTAAAAGAACAAAAGGCAGAAGAACTAAAAAAGAAAACGTTCTAGCATACAGCTACTAGGTTCATTATTCAGCAATATCCGGTGTTGGTACGAACGGGTATACGAGTATACATACATAAGTACGTGTGTACGCACGTTGCGGTTGTCGCGCGGCATCCGTTCGGCACTAATGTGTGGTGTTGATTGCTTCAATGTACATACAAGTACATACAATTATTCAATTTATTTATGCGGGAATATACTTGAATATACATACCTATGTACAGATATGCGTGATGGCCATATGTTTTGCACATATTCACCGTTTTCTTATGCCATTCATATTTATTATTTATGTCTGATTTTGGCGCGTGCTATTTAAGCGGTATGACCAGTAGCACTCTAATCGGCTAATGTATCGGCTTCATTCTCTAAGCCGATAATAATTAGTTAGAAAAATTGATTTTGAATTTATTTGGTGGTGTTAGCTGTTAGGCCGTTAAGATTTTTTTTTACGAAGGAGTATGTAGAAGCTAATAACTAAATAGAAATAAGAACCAGAAACTTCACGACATTCACCATCACATATTTGAGTAAGGCTGTGGTTCGATGGCAGCGAAATTTGACTACTAAGAATTTAATTTGGCGATGCAGAAGTATTGCTACTCGCTGCATTTTAACGAGTAATGCGAAAGGAAAATTTTTAGTTGTTTTTTCCGCTGATTGTATAGTAAAATTTATTGCTAGAAATCAATGAGCTGAAGAATAATTTTACTAAAGAAATTCTAAGAAAGTTTTTAAAGATCATAGGATGATAAGTAAATGATTCGACCCCGAAAGGTAGCGAACTCATCACTTGAGAACATGTCAGTGTCAATAAAATTCTACGATACTACAATTTTAAGAACTATTTTTACGTTTTCGAAAAAAATTAAAATTAAAACTTTATGAGCTTCAAGAAATAATTTTTTTTTCACAAAAGCTTTTGAAGCGATTAGAATAAATTCTGGATATGTTCTTTATCGATTCACAAAATTCTTAAAAAAAGGGAGATTATGTTCGATTTCGGTATTTTATTTTTAAGCATGTTAGGATTCTGGTACAATTTTGTAATATTTTTTTTTTGAATACCTCATTAAATTTTCTAGTGATTTATGAGTACCTTAAATTATAAAGACGGTATGCCATATTGAAAAAAAATTAAAAACCGATTTATTTGAAGAAAAAACGATTTCTTTTTACGATTTCTACCATGAAATAACAAACTGCAGAGCTTATTCGATTACTGCCTAATTGAAAAAAAAGCAGTACTAGAACCAAAATAATAACAATTAAACCAAAAATAATATTTTCGTTATTTAGTTATTTGCTGAGAGCAGACAACAACACACATCCTTTTTAAAGCGCATGTACGCCTACTGGTTCGTGGGCCTGTGAACAGAGCTTCTTTTCATCTTCCTTGATCATCAAACCATTTAATGTGTTTAGATTGCGGACACTTACTGCCCATCAAAACCGTTACTGTTAATGGTTTTCACTGTCACTGGTCTGTTGGTCTTTTCGATTATCCTTCAGGTTGTCATCAAAAATAAAAGATATCTACTAGATATGTACTACTCCTGCTCCTTCTCAGCCATGTTCTTGTTGTCGCTTATCGTGAGTTCCCATTAGTCAGTGTTCAACTATAACGATGGTTGTGATACTAATGGCGGTCAAGTAGAGAAATTATGATGGGCCCTGCTATCCACTTTTCAGACTTCTTCCAGTTCTCTGCACAGCAAAGCTGCTAGATGTCTAAGACCAGTCCTAGGTAGCATCGGACAGTAACAAAATAGGGTGTTGCAACGTCTTTTTCACGGCTGTCTCTCTTCACTTCCTACATGTACTAAAGTCTTGGCGTTCTTGCAGGTCTTTAGGGTGTTCCATCTCAGCCCGATCTGTATTTCACCTTACTCGGAAGTTTCAATGCATAGCCTCTTGACGTTTCTCGTATTTCATGTACGGTACTAAAGCAATACACAAGTCTTCCGTCAATCAAAGCATGCTCGATTTGGTTGATGAATTTTCTTGGGCTGGAATCCAGTACTACAGGCAACCTTACTTCAGGCTCCGGTGAAATCGATCAGCATCAACCCATTTGGGGATTTTTCATTGTAGAGGCTAAAATTTTCACATCGTGGAGGGGTCAGCGCTTATAAATACCCTCCAGGCGCTCATAAGTACGCTTCAAACACCACTAAGAATTCGACACCAAATTTGCGCTCTTTTTTATGCCTCTATAGTAAATTTCACAAGCATCCAACTTTTCTGGTCCAGGTCTCGTCCATCGTAGTTTCTAGACAAGAGTGATACTAGCCTTTAGACTTTTGAGACCTCAACTAGCGGGTCAGTAACATCTTTTCAATTAAGAAATCGGATATTCCAAGTGCATTCCCTTAAATTATGTTATTCAATAATACGCACATCTCGAAAGGCAAGTCCTTATAAATTTACCGAACATTTACATATATAGCTTCCTTCGACACCAACGCCCACTCGCAGCCGCACCTCTAATTAAGATACCCTGCAAAGGGATTCAGTTAAACACTTAATCCGCCCATGTCGGAGTGGCTTCACCGAAGCTTCCTCTCTTTTCCAATGTTTTAACTTAATTTTCTATAATTCAGAATGTTGGTCTGGCCAGCATTCGGACAAATAACATACCGCATGGTAGAACGCACTGCTAACCACTAGATTACCACGGCGGTCAGTTCCTAAACTTCGAATACTTTTAATTAAAAAATTCGCTGCCATCTACACCACAGCCTCTATGGCACTGCACCCCTAAATATGTGTATACCCACTCAGCCACATATTTAATTTGTTTTTATACTTGTCGTATAACGATTACGCTTAACGCTTAAAGAGGGTATTAAGTATTGTTAAATTCGCATAAATATTTGAGTAGGTGTTTTTTCGGCTTGCCAAGTCATGTCAATGGCTTTCCAACAAATAGATGTACATAAATATATAATATATGTATGTATGCACATAAAATTTTTTGCTTGGCTGCGTGTTTAAAAAAATGTTTAGCTACTTTTTTTTATTTATTTACAAACACAAAATTCCTCAATGAGTACACGTACATGCCCATAAATAACTCTGGTGTTTTTTTTTGTTGCTGGCGTAGCATCAAATAATGTTAAGGAATCTCAAAAATGACATAATAAACACACACACACACCGACTACGTCACAACAAAAAACTTAAGTGTTTCGAATTACCAAAAAAAAAAGTATTTATAATTTTTATTCATTTTTTTTTATTTTTTTGTTTTTTAATTTTTCAGAACTTAATATGCGTTTAGGTTCAAGCCAAATTGGTCTAAATGCATTATTATGGAGCACTTAAATAAATATAAGCGCGTTGACATTGATTTAAAATGTCTTTTGGTGTGATTTACAGTTTTTGTTTTATTAATACACGTATGTGTAGGTGAGTACACACCTAAGAGCAGACCTTTAATGTAGAAAATGCAGTAGTCTCAAGGTAAAAACAAGGTTTTAGCAATTAATTTCAATTTTTTGTGATTTTACATTGAATTTGTTGTACTTGGGGGGGAAATTGTGTTGCCAGCGCTGGTGGTTGATGAGTAATAAAGCAGGAGAGTTTTGACAAAAAAAATTGCTTACGTCATTTCCGTTAAAGATTCTACTTCTGCTGCAGTTTAAATACAGAAATATTGTGAATTTTTTTGCATTCTGATTTTTAAACAGCTTAATATATGCCGTATCGTCCATTTTTAAAAGTGATGCCGTTCATAGCTTCAGTTTTGAGGTATTAAAAAGTTTATTTCTTTTCCAAACTACCTTGATCTGTATATAATTTCTACGTGCGTGCTCCGGAAACCTTCCACAAGCTCTCGAACCTTTTTTGGCCGAATTTTAGAGCTTTTGCTGTCTGAAAATACAAATAAATCTCACTTCCATTTTAAACTTCCAGTATCTATTTTTACACGTTTCCGCCTTTATTAAATTCAACTTTTAATTGAAGAATGAGTGTTCACTGAGAACCTCTCATTTTCAAAATATAAATATGTATCAACTCAGGGGAAACCAAAAACTTCGACTCAAGTTATAGCTGAAAAGTTTCGGGAAATTCATATTATTAAAAATGGTAGGATATCTTACCTGGCTTTATAAATACTAATAAAGATATGTATAAACGAAACATTTCATTCTTGCATCGGTCACAATCATAACTTCTGCTCTACTGCAATTAAAGTGGGTATCAGCTGTAGCTCTTCGATTCCTCGCATTAGCCCGGCAGCTTTTGTTAAAAATAAAGCTCAGAAGAAAGCCAATGGGTGACAGTTGCAACTTTTGGGTGTTTCTTCTCATACCAGAATCTTCTTGTTCAATATCTACTGATATTAGTTCATCAAACAGTCGATCAAAAGCGAAAACGCCATGCGGGCGTTCCATATGGAATTTCATTTCATATTTGATAATTTCATAATTAAATTGAAAAAAATAGCATAAAGTTAGCTTCTAAAGCAACTACAAAACATGCCAACAATCCCCTCAATATCATATACTTTTCACTTGACTTCAAAGTAAATACCGTCAGATTTCAAAAAAAAAAGCAAATTAAAAAAATAAGAAAAAATTGCCACACTTTGCAAGCTCATGAACCTACTTAGTGTTTATTAACCACTTAAACGTACAGTGTGTTAGTAGGGCAATAAATGGTAATGAAAACATTCATGACACATGAAAATTCTTTTCATTCATAAAAGCGAACGAGTTCGTCGCTTAAGTCTTTTGTGTATTTTGTGTACGCAAGTAATTTTGTAAAATCAGAACGATTGAAACGTAGGAGATTGAAAAGCAAAAATAAGCTTGTAATTGTTGTTTATTTAATAAATAATAAGCACTTACATACATACATACAAACAAACACAGCCTCATATTAATACATACATACATACCAACATTTATACACATACCTATAAGTAGTTAACCACTCAAGATTATAATCATAACAAACATGCATACATATATACATTTCTTAACTTCTAAACATTAAAACTGGTGGAAATTTTCATTTCAGCACAACTAACTGTACATTGAAAGCGCGACAAATATTCATATGTATTCTAACGACAAAGAGACGAACGCACAGACTTTTAAGCGGCTTATCTGAACAAAACGCTTCTCTTAACATTCCCAACGCATACCAGTTATACATAAAAATATATATTACAACTACATAAGCATACATATCAAAAGCATAAATTATACGTGAAGAAAAAAAATCATTTTTCATTCATTGGGAGAAAAAAATATAAATAAAATATTTAGAAAACGCTTTTGATTTAAACGAAAAAAAATATATACATATAAATATACTAACAACCAAAACGAGCTTCCAGTAAAAAAAGTGTCACATTCTTAAGTGCTAAAACGGCGATTGATGCATAGACACATACATATAAACATCAATCATATATATATATATTTATATTGGCCAAATTTAACATAAGAATAAACGAACATTCACCAAAAACGGGCGTCTAACAAAATCGCAGAAAAAACATAAAAATAAAAAAATAAAAAATACATAAAAGTCAGCACTCACCAAAAGCATCAACATTCTTTTTTTCTGTTTTGGGTGACGGCAGTTGAAGGTGTTGACCTCAACATTAACACGCTGCTGCTCAGAAAATCACTCAACTCACTAACAACACACTCAAAAAAAAAAGCATCATCATCTGAGATCGAGACGCAGAAAAAGCTCAAACAGAAAGAGAGAAAGAATAAATTTATATTGAACGAAATTGTGTTGAACTGAAGGCTGACGTGCTTCAAATTACCGTTATTGATCTTCATTTCATCTTTGTATAAACATACATACATACGTACATAAGCACATACATATATACATATGACAAATTTTACTTTTGTTTAATACGCTTTTCTATTGTTGTTGTTGCATATCGCACGCAAACACAAAATAAAAAAATATTAAAACAACAACAACAATAACAAAATGAATTATGAAAAGGCCTTTGGTGAAACGCAGCTTCAGCTTCAGCACCATCAACAGCAACAACAGCAGCAACAACTTCAACAGCACCACCAACAGCAGCAACAGCAACAGTACAAGAAAAAAAGTAACAACAAAACCAATAGCATACAAACTTTTTGGAATGATCAAATAATGGAACGTTTTATAAAGGCCAATTTATTTATGATTTGCTGTGTGGCGGCCGGTTTGCTACTGGTAAGTGAGAAACTTAATTGATATCTATATACATACACATATGTATGTATGTACACACATAAGTGTTTAACATGCAATTAAATATTCGTATGTACATACATATATGTATGCATATATAAAATGTAGAAAAGTGTATTGTTTGACTAAACATTTCCGTTAGCGAAATGTACATTGTTGCATTTTTAACGGTTAGTTGAGGTGTCAGTCACAAGTATGAACAGCAAATTACAATAGCAAAAAAAAAACAAAAAAAAACACAAGAAAGACAAGCAGTTTTCGGCCATGCCGAATCTTTATACCGTTAAGATTGAACAAATCTGTTGTAGGGGGGCTATATGATATAGTCAACCGATTTCAATGAATCTCAGTACCAACATTTATTTGTCTAGAACTGTGTAGCATACTAAATTTCATACTCGTATATGCTCTTTTGAGCGATTTTTGGCCCAAAACCTCATATCTGAATAAATCGGTTGTATGTTGGCTATATGATGTATTCAGCCGATTTCAATAATTTTCGGTGTCAACATTTATTTGTCTAAAACTAGGTAGAATACCAAATTTCATACTCGTAGATGCTTTGAGAGATTTTTGGCCCAAAACCTTATATATATCTCTATATATTAATGATATTCAGGAACACAATTTTTTTGATCTCTGAACCAAACTTAGTTGAAATATCTCAAAAACTGAGGGACAAGTTTTCATGCAAACAGACGGACGTGGCCAACTCAACTCAACTCAACTCAACTCCTCATTCTGATCATTTCGGTCGCTATAAATTTTGATAGGTCTACTCCTTCGCCTTCTTGTACTTACATACTTGGCATTAAAGTTAACATACCATTTCAAATACATGAAAGGTATAAAAAAATTAGTTACTGTAAAGAAAAATGAAAATAGTCAACACACTACGAGTAGACAGTAAAAAAAGATCAATCAACAATGTCAATGCGAAGTAGCGGTGAAAATGTTAAAAGTGAGCACGAAAAAATCGAAATTAACTAAAACTAAATATTTTCTTAAAAAACATAATTGTATGCAGTACACATTTGTATATGTATACGCATTAGTATATTTTATTTTTTGTTACAACTCTACCCTTGTACAATATATCCATTGCCGCCCTAATAATCAATTAAGCATAGAAAATGCAACATAATGAAAACAATGAAATAGCATTGAATAACAAATGAATAAATATGTGTATATTGCACACACGGTATTTATATTTGTAAGTAGTGAGCTTGTGAAATTAGCTAAACAATTAAATTTGTAGCATTTATGATAATGATTAAATGTTGCTCTTGCTCTCTCCCCGTTTGATTGACTTTGTAATTGTTCGATTGAACATTTTTTTTCACTTTCGCTTTTCACACGCTGCTTTTCATTTGTTTGTTATTTAAGTACTTCGTAATGTGCTGTAATCATTTTCTCAATGACGTTGCATGACTATTGGTATTACTTAATTAGAAATTAATAACAAATTATGTGAAAATATTAAATTTATTTAATAGCGTGTTATTTTAAATTATATACTTACATACGGGTATATATATATTTAATTTTATTACTCTTGAAGTTTAATTAATGCATCTTTTATTTTAAATTATATATTTAAGTATATTTATGGATTTTTTTTTACAAAATTTCTATACTTCATTAGGCGTTGAGAAATCGCTTAAAAAGAACAAAAAATTATTTCTTTAAAAAAACTTCTGCAGTATTATTACCATAAAAAACCGAGGTCTGCTTCTTTACGAGAAAGAAAAGTTCACCAATTTAACCCATAATCTTTAAGAGGTAATGTAATACTAATCCAGTTTGTGGTGTTTTTCTTGATGTTTTCCCACTGAATGGAAAAACCTCCGTTTATTCCAAGTCGCCTCCGAAGGACCACTGGCCGGCCAATTGACTTGATATTTTTTCGGAAAGTGGACCAGGGTCTGACCTTTACGGAGAAAATATATTTATGGTTCAATTTACTTGATATTTCGTCCATCGATGCCTTGCCTTCGGGAATTGGATTAGAGGCTGATCTATTCAGTGAAATCGTATATTTGGTTCGATTTGCTAGATATTCGGAACGTAGGTGGCCTTTTACTTAGATTATTCTTCTAACCGGAAAGTGAACCAGTGTCTGAATTATTCACTAAAATTGTATTTACACTTCTTTAAAATTGAAATTCTTTTTTATCGGGAAGTGTATCGATATATGTACATATTTGAAAAAATATATATATTCATGGTTCGTTTCAGTTAAATTTTTGGATGATATATCTAAAAATACTTTTATTTCTTGGAAAATGTCCAAAAGCCTGGATTCAAGCTCGATTTGCTCGAAATTTAAATAATACACCGACAGATTGACAAAAATTAGTATTCAGATTCGAATGATGCCTTTGGCTTAATTTGAGGCATTCATATTGACATTTTCGGGAAAAACTTTGAGCTTTGTATAAGCGACACACATACACAAATATGTATGTAGTTAGATGAATATTATAATTCAAAAGTTAAGTTAAAAGGTAAAAGTCAAGATTTTTTATCGTTCGTTGTAATACCAATTTCAGTAAAAATTGCTCCCAAACAAATATTTAGCTTATAAGATTTATATTGTAAGCTATTATTTATATAAATAAATAAATAAATAAAAATTGGACAAAATACAGAAAGTCACAACAACGTGTGGTAGGGTCTGCTAGTCATTGATTAAAAAACTTAGCTGGAGGTAAAAAGTTGAAAACGTTGCCTGTATATTACTCGGAATTTCGAATACCTGTCGAAGTGCTTTTGCACTAAAATGTGGGCTACGAAGTCTGTGGGGTATTGTTTTATAAAAGTATCGCAAGGCACATACTAATACGTGGATCACTGGAATGGTGGACGCTTTGTTTCATTGTGACAGACAGTCTATTAAATTTCATGTCAACAGCAAAGCAGCAATTAATCTAATAAAATGTGTCAACTTCAAATATTTTCTAAGGCAGTGGTCCCTAGAGTAACAATTAAAGTTCTGGGGAGCTTTCAATGTAGGCTTCTGTATGATACCATGAAGCACAGACAGACTCAACTTTTGCTTAGTATAAATAAAAGAGAACTTAGTATTCTTGTTGGTATAATGATATAATATTAAAACAGAAAATAAAAACTAAATTAAAATCGTCTGTTGTCGCTTTGGCGAAGAATAGTGGTTTTTGTCCGTACTAACATTGTTCGCATCTAAAGGGTTTGACCATGGTAACGCTTTTCCCAATTCTCGTAACGATTTTCGTTGAATCTTACTCAGCCTATTTTATCCTTTAATTAACCAACTATTTAAATTAATTGTCGAACTTTCGCAGGATCTCAAATTTTGAACAAATTGTTTTGCTCCAGTTGGGTATATTTTATGCTAGAGTAATAAAGCTCCGGCCGCGGTAGCCGAGTGGTTAGCATTGCGTCCTGCCATTCGGAAGACTCGGGTTCATATCCCGGTGCCACCAACATCCAAAAGTTATGGAAAATTAATTTAAATAAAAAATTAAATTAAATTTTCTAATTGCGGTCGCTCCTCGGCAGGGAATGTCCATCCCTCCGAGTGTATTTCGGACATGAAATAAAGCTCCTCGTAAAAAACCGTCAGCCGTTCGGAGGCGGCTTAGTATAAACTGTAGGTCCCTCCATTTGTTGGAAAAACATCAAGACGCAAAACCACAAATTGGAGGAGGAGCCCGGCCGAAAATCGCTTCAGCGGTTACAAAGCGCCAATTATATATATATATAGATAATAAAGCTCCTAATAAAAAAACCATCAGTCGCTCAGAGGTGGCTTGGTATAAAATGTAGGTCCCTCCATTTGTTGGAAAAACATCAAGACGTAAAACCAGGAGGAGGAGATCGACCGAAAATTGCTTCAGCGGTTACAAAGCGCCAATTATATATGTATATAAGAGTAAAACAATTTGAATAATCACACTGAACCTGATCAGATGAAGAAAATGAGCATAATTTTCGGTTAAAGGCTCACGAAGATTTAATCTTTGTGAACAGTTTCACGCAAACGACGCATGACACTGAAATAATATTCTTTATTGACAGTTGGACCAGGCCGAGGGAGTTAATAATGTTCTCCGGTACATTCACCAACAATATGCCTCGTAGAATAGTATCGCTTCAGTTTCTTACTCGCATAGAGTCGTCCTCCAGTACAGCTTAGTGCCCAGAACTACTCACCGGTACTTGGTGCTCAGCTGCTGGGAAAGTTTGGTTCATTCCACACTTTAATATTATACTTCTTGGTAAACAATATTAAGACCGCCTTATCCCTTAGCCCCTGTTGACATTATGCACGAGCTGTGCCAGCCCAGCCAATAACTGGGATGCGCCTAGAAGTGTGATGATAGTCCAGTAAGCAAATGTGTTTCTAATGAGCTTGGATTTTGTGGTGAATTTGAAGTGTTGACGGCTTGTCAGAGTTGTAAGGTTTGATGGAATTCACACAAATTTTCTCATTATTCCAAATAAATATTTGAGTCTTTTATTTTATATAGTTTACGTGTATATGAATTACTGCAATAACAAATTTTTCATATCATCCCCAACAGATCGTCTATTTGGGTGCATTCTCTTGTGAAGTTTCGTGGATACTGGAGGCACATGGTGATTTGCCAATATCATCATATATACTCTGTACACAATTTTTCATAGTATTTGTGGCAACAACAATACTTATACATGGACTTGTCACCGGTCTGCCGTGGGGTCTGTTCGCGTGGTCAGTGATCATTGGACTACTTTCAATACCGGAACTTATATTTGTCATGATTATGACGACACAGCATTGGGTAAGAGATTTGCATATATTTTTACAAAGTTACCTATATATTCACAGAGATACTTTTACTCACACAAATAAAGAGTATTGAACTTAACTTATTTAAATATTTATGTTTGTGGGTAAATAGATTCAATAGAAAAAGGTTTATGCAAAAGAAAGTATGAAAAATGAGTACCATAAATAATAAAAAAAATCGTTTTTATCACCGTTATTATACAATGTACATGTACAGGGTGTTTTTTTTTTAGATTTGTGGTTTCAAGAATAAATAAAACAATTATATAAGTTTATGTTATGGCCACGAATTTGGATTTATTATAAATATAAAGGTCCGCCATTAAGTTCTAAAAATGATTTCTGTCAGGGGGCTACTGTGACTGGTAAGAATATACTCGTATATTGCCGCCGAGAGGCCAGTTTTTCTACCACTGTTGTCAGCAATAACGCGCCGAATATTCTCTTCCAAGGCGTCAATCATCTAATGTTTATATGCGTAGACAAGCGTCTTCACATAACCTCATTAAAATAGTCCATCGGCCTAGGCAATCATACGATCTTGAAGGTCACCTCACAGACCTACAACGCGGGATAAGGCGACCACAAAAAGTTTCCTTCAGTAAATTGATTGTCTCGTTGGCTGTCTTGTTGGAACCAAAGGTCGTCCACATCAACATCCTCCACTTTAGGCACGAAAATCCTGGCTTTATAGCATTTCCCATGGGCTGTAACATTATTGTCTGAATATTTTGGAAGAAATATGGATAATGATTTTCCTGAATATGTAACGACGTCTCAAAAATGGCTTGTGGATTGCCATCACTGCAAATGCGACAATTTTGTTTACTAACCATTCAACCCTAAGTACGTTTTATCGATGAATAAAATTTTTTGTGAAAATCGGGATAATTTTGGGTCCATTCACCGAATTTGCGACACGCTTGATGGTCGTTCGGCTTCAATTCTTGCTCGATTAGAATTTTGTAAGCCCGCAAACCAATGTTCTTCCTCAAAATCTTCCGTAAAGTGGATGGACACATCTTCGATTATTGCGCGGGATGGCAAATGAACTCATTTGGATTTTCTTCGGTGCGCACTGTACGGCTTCTCTGACCCATGGTTGCTCTGCTAGATCTGCAGTTTATTCTAAACCACCTCCGAATGACCGATGGATTTTTATGAAGAGCTTTTACTTCATGTCAGAAGTACACTCGGATGGCTTGAAATTCTCTACCGAGAGACGACCGAAATTAGAATAATTAGTTTTCCATAATTCTGTATGTTGGTCGACCCAAGACTTGAAACCTTGCCGTCAGAATGACAGTACGCACATTGTCATTGAGGGAACCTGTAAACCGGATGAAATTGCTAGGCAATGTACGACCAAGCAGGTTCTTCTCGATAAAGAATTAATTGGTATGCCTTTTTCCACTTTCAAACTGCTTCTCAAGGAGTTTACATAGGAACAAGCCGCAACGAGGTGAGATGACATTACAACCTGCCGCAAATCCATACGCCTGAAATGGGATAAGAAGAGATCACGACATATTAACTCCTTAAAAAGAGGTGACATGTCCAAAGGAATCGGAGTTCTGACAGGCCATTGTCTAATAGGACGATACGCGGAAAGACTAGTTGTTCCATACTGAAGATGATGAAGAAGCTGTAAGGAGGATGAAGATTAGGAAATGATCTCCCCTCTTATGTGTCTGTCCTGCTTTAAGCAGGGCAAGGCTTCGGAATTTGGGACCCTACTGCTGAATGGCCTATCGAAGATAGCTGAAGTCAAAGTCATGCATCTAATGAGGTTCATAAGATAATCAAAATGGTTGGATAATGAAACCTGATGGTGAAGATTTCATGGCATCAGAATGGGACTTAGTCGGACCTAAGTGAATCCGACTCGAAAGATCGGTAGCTACTACAACCTAAACTAACCTAATCAAACTGAGTATGAATCAAGTAACAGCTGTCAAAAAGACCAACTCCGAAATAAGTATTGTCTCATTCAAAACCAGACGTCCAAAAAACACCCTTTATATATAAAAATTATTATAAAATTGTTTGCCGTTTATCATTTCCTTTTGCGCTTTTTGTTTAATGTTCACTTTTTTATACTTTATTCAATTTTTCTCAGGGCTTACAGTCGGTGCATGGGCTCACCGAGTTGATTTCCTACCTCGTAAGACTGGTGATAAACTGCTTTGCATTAATTTGTGTGATACCAACGGGCATAAGGTAAGTAATAAGAGCAAAAGTTGTAAACTAAACAAGTTTTTTTTTCGTTTTTCTTAAAATCACTACTAAACTATATAAATACAAGTACAAGTGTGACAGTAGTGGTAAGAGCAAGCGCGGATTTGGCTGCTTTGAAAAGCTCATAACTTCACATGACCACCACGCGTATTTAAATTTTACTTTCGACCTTGCCAAAACTCGCTTTTAACCCACATTCTACAACAGGTCTAGGAATCAGGTTCGTTGGCAGGTGTTGTTGCATGCTACAAAGTATACTCTTACCATATGTGTGTACACTGTTTGCGGGGCATAAAACTAATGAGAGGTTACAAGTGTTTTACAATGTTCACGGTAGCATTTATACATACTCGTACGTAAGTTTGTGTTTCCCAGGCCAGATGATTGACAGGTGCCAAATCACAGTGGGAATTTTTGAAATCGCGTATACTTAAGCATACTCGTACATACAGAGGTATCTATTTTAGCTTGAGAAAATGAAAATTTGTCGAAAGTGTGCAATGACTCAATAAAGTGACTGTAAAATTTCTCAAGGTTTAAGTTTTATAAAAGATTTTTAAGTATTCTGTATGGTATTCGTTAGAAGGCGAACTTAGATAAGGTGAAGTTGATAGTTTGGGTCCTTGTGAAATATACTACAGCGGCAAATTTGGTGTCGGATTTTTTGTGGAAGAGAGACTCCCTCACCGAGTACTGGCATACACCCGGTGGATGAACGTCTGGCCACAATTCATATCAAACGAAATTTTTTAACATATCGCAGATTTACACCCACATCCCGAAGGAAGAGAAAGACCATTTAGCCTCTATGATGAAACAACCCCAGACCTCCTGAGACTGATCGACTTTGCTGGGGCCCGAAATATGGTTTTCTGTGGTACCAGATTTCCGCACAATGAAATCCATCAAGTTATATGGCTGTCGCTGTAGATCACATTGTGATTGACGGAATACATGCCACTAATGTTCTTGATGTGCGTACATTGTGAGGATCTAAAATCGGACAACGAAGATATGCACGCGCCTCTGTGTATCGAAGAACGCCCGCCAACACAAGTAAGGTTGGACGTCGAAAAGCTGCAATCACTACAAACAGCCAAACAGTTTTCTACTCGGCTTGCACACCTGCTTTCTGAGGAAACTGTGGACCGGCATCTCAAACGAACAGCTGTTAATGAAATAATTGTTTTTCGGTGATGTCTCGAAATAGCTGATACGATTAAGATTTCTGTACTGCAGTGGAAAAAAGCAGGCTGCCTAACTCGCAAACATCCGATCGACCATTGAAGAGGGATTGTCAGCTGAGCTGCTTAAACATGGCGGCGTAGAACTGGAGTAAGCAGAGCATACTTAGGTTCTAATCTTCGGGCATGTTTTCATCCGCCTATATTCAACAAAAAAGTGAGCAGGTCTCAGCCCAAGAGCAGGCAATTGAAAAGTAAACTCTACAAGTGGTAGTATATCTTATTTTGCTGCTGTGAGATATAGGTATAACACCGTCCGCCACAATTGTTGACCCCCGAAAAAATCAAATATTTTCGGAAACTAGGACCAAAGAAAAAACCGTGTCTGGCCATTTTGATAGATCAAGTCGTTTATAGTTTTTAGGGATGAAAACAATCCCTAAATTAAAAGTGACAATACCTCTTTTAAAAATTATTAATAATTTATAGAAATTGGTACCTAGGGGTTTTTAGGGTCGCTCACTATGAATCTGACGTCAGATTTTTAAAGTTCAAAAAGGAGGATCCAATCGATCGTGATACGAACAATGCATCCTTTAACCGTAAAAATAGACGTCCAAAATTTACGCGAACTTAATATAAAAGTTCTTTCGAAATTTTGCTATATTAATTTTAGTTTATAATTATTGTACAAACTATAATTATAGATTAATTTTCCAAGATATGAATTTTAATATAAATCTAGTTTATAAATAAAAAAGTTGTTATAAGTTTTTTGTAAGCGAAAGGTCTGGTTTGTTTGCATGAATTGCATATTTTTATTTAGATTTGTGATTTTTCATTTTTATCAGATCTTCCATTTTTTATTTTGACAAATTGTGACTTCAAAAACATCCAGATACCATCTTTCGAAAACCAATTATAGATACCAATTTCTATAAATTATTAATAATTTTTTAAAGAGGTCTTATCACTTTTCATTTAGAAGTTTTTTTCACCGCTAAAAGCCATAAACGACTTGATCTATCTAAATAGCCAGACCCGGGTATTTTTTTATGTCCTAGTTCCCGAAAATGTTTGATTTTTTCGTGGAACAAAAAAAAGTTAATTTTTGTGGGACTGTGAAATATGTAATAGTAAAAAGCAATCCATTAATTTGTATTAAATGAGGGGTTTATTTACCATAATCAGAATTATTATAGAGAGGAGCAGGTGGTAATCACTTAATGTGAGATCCGGACTATAATTTGGTTGCATAAGGATCTCCCAACCAAGACTCTGGCGAGTCATTATCGTTGTGTGTGGTCTGGCGTTATTCTAATGAAATACAATTCTACTACTTTGGACCGAAGCTTCTGGGTGACTGCTTCCTTCAGACGGTCCAATCGCTGACAATACAGGTCCAAATTAAGTCTGGTCGTAGAAGAGCAGCTCACAAAACCTTCCTGGCCGGCAATCCTGGCGGTCAAGCGGTTTCTAAGTTTGTTCGAGATCACTGCATTTCGGCCACGACCATTTAATGTTGCTGTAAGTGATCCACTCTTACTGTCAGTCACCATCCGCTTTAGCAATGGGCCGATTTTATTGCGATTTAGCAGCGATTCGAAGAAAGAAATTCGATCCATGAGGCTTTTTCTCATTAACTCATACATCGACCTTCTTTGTATATCTAGCCATTTACAAATGGTTCCAAATCGTTCCTGGTGCTGGTGCAATGTAATGTTCCTAAGCAATCGACACAGTGCTTCCCTTACTTTATCGACATTTTCGGCTTTTGACTTTCCACACCGTGGCGAAAATCACCGCAACTAAATCTATTCAGATACAGATCACTATTCCAAAATAATGGATTACTTTTTACTTGACCAATATTTCTGTTACGGTGATTTGTTGAGCTGTTGGTTCAATGCAGGCCATTCTATGGTCTCTGTTACAATCTTGTTAACAACAAGCCCAATATACCATATGCCCTTTTCCCACACTTTCTTTCGAATGTTAGAAAAAGCCTTACGAATCCGATGGCAATGGAGAGTTTTTTTTTGGTTATATATTTACATTTATTATATTTATATTTTTGCTATAATTTCTTTTAATAAAACAGTTAATTTTATTGCCTTTTCTTGGGCATTTCTGTACAAAGAAAGCGAATTCAATTTCGAAGTACACAAAATTTATGTGCATTTTCACTACACCATTTTTTATTGTATTTATTTTTTTTAACTTCTTCTGCCAAAACATAAGTGATTTCTATGGCGAAAAGTAAAAGTGCAATTAAAATGCTGATTTCAAATGAAGTTGCGTACTGAAGAAGTCAGGCAAGTGAAGTCAAAAGTTTTTCGTGCGTTACATTTTCATTTAAAATATTTGGATTTCATTTTTCTGCTGTTTTTTTATTTTAATTTTAATTTTTTTTAATTTAACATTTTTTTTAAATTTATTGTGTGATTGTGTATATCAAATTCAGTTAAGTATTTATGGCATTTACGCATATTGTAACATAAAAATGATTTATTTTCTGTTTTTTTGCGTTTATTTGCGCACATCGAGTTTGTCGCTTGAGTCTTCGGTTTGCATATAATTAACTCACTTGACATAACACGCCTTATTTTTCATTCCTACTCTCTCTGCTACCTACAGATGGCGTCGCGAAACACAAGTACTCACCCAACTGCAGGGCTTGGCTACACGCCTGCAGCTGCAGACTCCACCGCCCAGCGTGCCAATTGTCAAGGCCGATTCGCGGCGCTCCAGCAAACGGCGACAGAGCGGCGCTTTCGAGAATGCCGGCTATGAGGTGAGCGAACCGACGAAGATCAATATGAGCGGCTCGCAAGCGCAAGGCCTCAACATGTATGCCAACAACAATAATCCGCTATTTGGCTCACAGAATGAATTCAATGCGGCGCTATTCATGCCACAATACATGCAACAGTTCAATGGCCATGCGTACGGCGGCAGCGGCAATGGTGGCGTGCAAATGCGCAACGGTAAGTTGGGAAATAAACAATTAAATGCAAAACAAAACAAAAAAACAAAAAAAGAAAAAAAATCAAATGTGTATTTCCTCCCAACAGGCAATCGTGCTCAATCTCTAATGGATCTCCGTTGTACCCTACCCGGTATGTATAATCCGCGTTACGTGCTCGATACGGAGGATAAAAATGGCAAATACTTCAACATCACCATTGACGACCTCAAGAATAGCATACAGGACTCGAACAAACACCAACCGCCACCGCCCTCGGTTATCGGTTCGGTGAACGATCCCATCTACTGTTCGATCGAACCAAAGTTGCCCACACCACCGCAACAGCGTCAACGCTCACCGGCCGATAAGTCCGCACAGTCCACGGGCAAGTTGGCACGCAATTGCATATCGTTGGAGAATTTGGATGGCATAACGAAGGTGCAGAATGAGCTGGCCGCCTATGGCAATAATTTGCTGCAGAATTATACACAACAACAACAATACTACTTAGCTATGCTCAGCGGGTACTTGAATAATCCCGTACATGCTGCGGGTAGTAACGTTTATCGTCGTCCATCGAGCGGCTCGGCGGTGGGTGCTTTCTCGGGCACAGTGCTCGCGCAGCCGTTACCGCGTAGAAATTCACAGCACCTGCAATATTATGGTGGCTTTGATTATGCGAACTACACAAATCCCTACATAACGGCGAATAGTAAGTTGTCGTTGGGCAATGAGTCCGATGACTATCGCAAGTATCGCGATGTGGCGCTGTAGGCGAGGCTGTAGGAGTAAGAGCGGATGATGGGACGCGGTGCTTAGTATAGGTTTAGTAGTTATAAATGTTAGAAGAAGTCAATAGTTAGTTTAATATTTTTAAGAAAATCCCAAATTTCGTGGAAATACTCTTAGAATATGATAACTTGATTTAAGTCATTCCTAACTGACACTGATTGACTAATTAGTTAAATTGAAACGATTTAAATATGAAGAAGTTCAATAAGTGACCATCGGCTTGAGATTTTGTTGAACATTTTTCCTTCAAATTTTTTTGTTAGTTTTTACTGAAATCTTATATGTTCTGAGAGTTGAGTTGAGTTGATGCGGCTGTTGCTTAACGTACTTAAGCATATAGGACCATTGTGATACCGCTGCGGGGCTCCTACCATCTACCCAATTGTACGAGCCATTTAATGTGCTTTATGAAAGCTACAAGCCTGCTAATTTTAGCTGAAGTTCGCTCTTCGAGATAGTCAAGGAAGTTCCAAGTAACTTGTGTAGCTTGATAATTGAGTCTGTTCAGTGACAGAGGTAGTGCTCAAAAGATGTTTCCTCGTCTTCGTCCCTTAAACTCAAAATCTTAATTGTAGTACTCCTTCTCCTTCCGTGAAGTCCCAATATTCATGAATTCGGTGAGTGGGTTTAAAAAGGCTTGAAAAGAAGTGGAGCCAAGATGGATAAAAGATCTCTAAAACTACATGGGACTGACATTTATGCCATTCGCTTGAAATGGATACCTCTTAAACTCACACAAAGACATTTAAAGGAAGAGTTAGGTTCACAGCTACGTTCCGTTAGTCCCGATTCTGCATGGTTTATTTAGTTAGCGGTTTTTTGATTCCGGAAACTAAGATATCGGTATTGAAAATCCTTTATTAATGTGAAGCAGTTTCTGACCTATTTATATTATGTTCCGTCCAGAGGTGTACCTCTATTGATATGTCTGGATACCCGGGATATCTCAAAGCAAAGCAACCCTTTCCATTCTGCTCCAGTAAGAAATGAGATTCCAGAGCAAATATGAGAGAACACTGCCCTGAGGTGTGCCTTTATTTATATGTCTGGATACTTGAGATATCTCAACGTTAACGTTCACTATGCCGCAATGAAATAGCTGAAGTCCAACATTTGAGTATTCATACTTAAATCTCCAAGTGCAGATATGAGAACGTTTGGTAGTAAGTTATTGAATGTATCATCTATGACTAAGGCAGCGATGAGGAGCTTCTCATGGAAGGAAACCACTTTTTACAGTGCAGTTTCCGTTTATTTTCCCCATTTGGCAAGTGTAAAATATGATAGACTTTGGACTACTTTCCACGATGTGATGTTCTTTGATAGACCAACAAAGTCGAAATAAAGGTAAAAAGTATTTGTGTTCTTATATAGTACACAGATTGCTCGTACGCTTTGCTAGTAGTTTCTGTTAGAATGTTCTTGATAACCGACATTCGATGCAGGAGCTATGGGATATGCTGCAAATATCGATCTCTCTCTTTCATCGGATTGTCGATGTCCAGTTTCGTCACAAGATGATGTGAATATATTTGAACTTCATTCATAAAATCAAAATTAAAAAAAAAAAATTATAAAAAAATAATAATAAACAAATAAATAATAAAAAAATAAATAATAAAAAAAAATAATAAAAAAAAAATAAATAATAAAAAAAAATAAATAATAAATAAAATTAATAAGTAATAAAACAAATAAATAGTTAAATACTAAAAATTAAATAAATAAAAAATAAAAACATAAATAAATAATAAAAAAAATTAATTAATACAATAAATAACAAAAAAAAAATTAATATTAACTAATTATAATTAATAATAAAAAATAAATAAATTCATTAAAAAAATAAATTAAAAAAATGAATTCGCAATAAAATAAAAATAAAATTTAAATATTTCTAAAACAAAATTTAAAAAATCCAATTTTGTATGTATTAAATAGAAATAGGAAAATAAAAAAATTATAAGAATTAATTGATTTAGATGCGTAGAACGCTAGACGAAAGAGCAAATGTAATATATGAGAGAGATTATCATTAAGTTAAGTGCGATAAAATCTACATTATCATATATTTTGTAGTCAAATTGGAAGGCAGCAACCTCCCAAAACAGTTTCCATTTTTGTGAATTAAATTGGCAATAACTAAACGGAATTAAAATAATTTTTTTTAAATTCCAAATTAAATATTAATTTTTTTTCAATTAAATTGAATTGTCGTTCTTTTGCTACTCTCGAAGTGTAAACTAATCGAAAGATTTTTTGTAACGTTTATCATTTTTTAATAAAATGAAAGTTTATTTTTTATAATTAGTGGAATAGGCCGATGACATATAAACATAACCATTAGCAATACAAATAATAACGACAACCAAAGAGCAAACTAACTCACATAATAATTAAAATTAATATTGATTTAATGCAAAACAAATTCGATGCATACATATACATATACATACAAATAAGTAACTGCTGTAAGTTTTAAAGGTGCGTGAAATATGTAAATCAGTTTTTTAATAAATAATTTTTATTAAATTTGTTTCCTTTGAAGAGTTTTCTTAAGAAGATATTTGTGTAAAAAGTCAACCATTTTTTATAACCTTCATTAAGTATAAATTATATAAATTTTTAAATAAAAAAAATATGAAAAATAAAGCTCCGTATTGTTTCAAAAAAGATGTTTGACACGTTTGGAGCTGTGAAAAAGTAATAATTATTATAATAAAGAACGCATTTTTAATTTCAATTTTTTTATTTTTGCTTTTAACTTTTATTTTCTTTTTATTCTTTTTGCTAATATAATACCTTAAACGTGTTTTAAATCTCTCATTTTTTTTAGTCTGCATATATATGCGTACATATGTAATAAAAGAATTTATTTGTTGGCATAATGCGTGTACATATATACATATACATATACACATATAATACAATAGAAAATAGATCTATAAAGAAAGATAACATTTATTTTAATAGATAATAGATAAAATTCAATAAAATTTTCAACTTTTTTGTTCGCTAAATACGAGTACGAGCATTTGTATGTACATACATGTTAAAACAATACTTTTTAAGATTTTTTTAATGCACTTTTGTTGCTATTGAATTATTTTTTTTTTTTCAATTAAGAGAGAGCCGCTTGTTATGGATTCAACAAATCTGCCAAAGGATTATCAGCCAAAGTTGCCTCAGTATCCAGTGGCTGTTTTATTACTGTTTTCGGCTTTAAATTCGAGCTCTTTGTGGGCGCTTTTGTTGCGGTGGTAGCTTTTGCTTTAGCCGAGGCTGAAAAAACAAATTAGAATATATTTTTAAATAGAAATACTTTTATTTTATATGCAATATAATCTTACTCTGTTTCGCCTTACTCTTGCCACCAAAAAGATCATCTTCATCACTTTCAATATCACTAAACAGACCACCGCCGCTGCTGCTAAGCTTTGGTTTATCAGCCTCGCTGATTGTTGTTGCTGTATACTTTTTGGGCTTAAGATTTGACAAAAAATCATCATCATCTTCGTCATCGCTGCCAAAAATGGAGTCTAATTTTTTGATAGCTGCTGCTGCTGTTGTTGTTGTTGTTACCTTTTGTGTCTTACGCACACTAGCTGATTGTTGCACTGACTGTGTTGTTGTTGTTGTTGTCGCTGCTTTTGTGGTGACTGGCTTTGATTTACTACTTTTGAAGAGATCATCATCGGAGTCTTCACTTGT
This sequence comes from Ceratitis rosa, assembly GCA_037013455.1. Classification (NCBI taxonomy): domain Eukaryota; kingdom Metazoa; phylum Arthropoda; class Insecta; order Diptera; family Tephritidae; genus Ceratitis; species Ceratitis rosa. The sequence goes on along the minus strand of JAWMAG010000399.1, from coordinate 855,449 downwards.
GGGTGTGCCGAAAAGTGTTTTTGATGACGGCATAGTTTGTGATTTTGTTGTCATTGTTGTTGCTGCTTCACCGTTGTTCGCTTGCTTTAGTGAAGCGCTGCTGGTTGCGGCACTCAGGCCTTTAAATAGGTCATCTTCATCGTCATGATCAGCCACTAATGCGTTATCTCTTTTGAATGCTGACAATTTCTTGTCCGAAACGGCTTGCGTGTTGGGTGATCGTCGCACAATGTTAACGTTTTGACTTATTGCCGCGTATGGGTTTGTCCTTATATATTGATTTTGCTCTGGCTTGTTGTTCGTTTGCATATTGCGTATACGTGCGGCTGTAAAGAGTTTGTCATAATCATCCTCCTCTTCATCTTCATCTGTGAATAAATCTGCTTGATGGGGGGCTTTAACACCGCCATCGTAGGTTGGTTTTAAGGCAGCTGGTAGTATGCTTGGTAAGCTGCTTATTGCTGGTTTTATGGGATTGTTTTCGTTTACATCTTTTTGTGACGGTTTCGCAGGAGCACCTGGTTCTTTTGTCGTCCGACCAAGACCACTAGTAGACGGTACTTCCTCTTCGACTTTGTCCTCTGCTTGCTCGGCGATAAGCGACTGCCGATAGTTTTCTTGACGCGCTCGTCTTGTGGATGGCCGTCGGCCAGTGGGCGCACGTACGCGTGTTTTACAAATGCTGGGCAATAGATTCTCATTTGAAGACCCTGTAGCTGTAGATGTAGATTTTACGGAGGCGCTTGAAGTTGTTTTACTTATATCCGCTGATAACGCGGTGTTTGTTGGTATTTGTGGAGCTGATATTTCGTTTGGCGTATGTTTATCCAGGCCGCCATCAGGATCACTTGGTGATTTCTTAAAGCTCGGTCTGCTACCACCACCCGGCAGCAGCGCTTGTACATTAATTTTAATATTGGGCATTTGCAATTTCCCAGCAGTGCTGCGTGGTTTTGCTGATATGCGCAGCGACTCATCGTTATCGGGTGTCTTTTGAATTAAACGATCTTGTTCGTCTTTTGAGTCTACACTTGTACTAGGCGTTGTAGCAAGCAAATTCGTAACATTTAGTTTTCCGTTTTCACTTTCACCAGTATTCTTTCCTGCTACCAACTGCCTCGCCTCTCTAGGTGGTGGCGCTTTTGAAATACCTTCAAACAGCTCGTTATCCGGTGGCGGCTCATCATCGAATAGCGCATGCGCTGCTGCCATTTTATTATTATCCTTTAACTGTTGCACTGCCTCCAACGTTTCGGAGAAATCATCATAGAAAACACTATGCAGGCGTTGATTGACGCCACCAGCATCCGTAGTTTGTTGCTTGGTTGGCGGAGCAAAGCTAAAATCAACGTCATCGTCAAAGTCGTCTGGTGGAATTTCGCTAAATAAACGTAGGCCTCCATAATCGCTTGTTCCTGCCTCCGGTTTGTTGTTACCTACTACACTTTGTGTGTTGGTTGTTGTACCGGTTGTTGTTGTTTTTGCAGAATTTGGTAAATCAGGTAAGGTGGGTTCATAAAAATCATTTTCTAGATCGAGCGTTAATTTCGAGGCTGATAGAGGTTTTGGATTGCTGGTGAGTGTGGTGAAAAAGTCATCATCATCAGGCGGTTCATCGAGAAATATGCCCGCATATTTTTGGTTGTTCAATTCGGATATTTTTTCTGACGCCACTGGCACATCTATATCAGCGACAGTTGAGTATTTTGATTCCGGTGTGGTTTGTGGGGTATTTTTAGGTTGCTCTGGGCTCGTTTTTATTGGAATATCCAATTGACGTACCATATCTGGCGCACCAATATTGTATTCTTCAGGCTTCGCAGGTTTCTCTTTGAATATTTCTTTGTTTGGTGTGGCATTTTTATCTGTTTTTGAATCATCTTCCATTGAAGCTTTATTTGAGGTTATATTCATCTCATTCGCGTCAACTTGCTCTTTTCTGACGCCTTTTGTAGAATTTGAAGCGCTGATCTTTTCTTCATCTTTAGCGCGAAAGAGCACATCATCTGATGTTTTATTCAATAACTCGTTTTCTGGCTTATCAATGGGCGCGACATTCTCTGCGCCTGGTTTAAAACCATTTGTTGATGCTTTATTAATTTTCGAGCTCTCTGTGGTTGGTAAGGTTTCTTTATTTGCAGAACCGAACAAATTATTGGTATCATTTTCGATGTTTTCCTCCTCGAAGATAGGCTTGTTTTTGCTTACATTAGATTGTGACTTTGGGATTTGACTTTCTATAGACTGCTCAACAGTTTTCTCAACATTTTTTTGCTCTGTCAAAAATTGTATGCCCTCCTTTGCAACAGCAGACGCTATGGACTTTTCTGTAATATCTTTTTTTGTCGTTTTGTTCGATCTTACAGCAAATAAATCATCAGTCTCATCATCAAAATCATCGCCGAAAATTGATGTGATACCTCTTGCAGATTTATTAGCGTTCTGAGAGTTTAGAGTTGCTGGTTTTGGCTGGTCTTTAATTTTCGTTCCGAATAAGTCATTATCATCATCTTCAAAATCATTCCCAAACAGAGGTGGTGGAATATCTTTAGCACTGGATACTTTCAATTGTTCATTAGCAACTTTACTCGGTTGATCACTAATGGGTTTGATTGTTTCAGCTTTTGTCGTTGGTTTCTTGAATATATCATCCAAATCATCACTATCATCATCTCCAAAAAGATCAGAGCTGAAGACTTTGCTGGTAGTCGGTTTAACTGCGGGCATGTGTGGCAACTAGAAAATACAAAAAGAGGTTTTAGTGCCTTAAATTAAATAAGAAAAAGCTAGGTTAGTGGTTCTAGATGAAGAAGGACGAAAGAAAAGTTATGTTAGGTTGAGTTAGGAAGTCGGATTATATGGGAAGTGACTAAGGCAAGGTTAGGTTAGGTCAGCATTAATACCTGTTTATCTACGTCCGTCTTGGTTGAAGTAGGAATAATTTTAGGGCCAACTTTTTCAGTTAAATCCTCTGTACCAGAGGCTATTGAATTCTTTTCATTTATGGAGTTAATCCCACTTGCTTTAGTTGTTATGATATTGATTATTTTATTTTTGATTTCTGCAGCGTTTTGAAGAAAATCGTCTTCAGGTGGCGTATCGTCAAATAGATTGCTTGACGGTCGCAAGTTAGGTTTAGTATTCTGACTTGGCTCAATTTCAGTATCAGCATCGTCGAAAAGTAAAGTTTTACCTGTACTTCGTGGTGGCAAGCTCAATTTTTTGGAGCCAAATGCGTTTAAGAAATCATCATCATCTTCATCATCGTCATCAAAGAGCGACTTAGCGGTTATAGTTGGCTTTACTGCAGCCGTAATAATGTCTTTGGTTTTGATATTATTATCTTTGTTGCTGGAGAAGATGGAATCGTTGGGCGGACTGCTCTCGGGACTGTCGAATAGATTTACCGGCTTTCGTTGTTTAACCTTATGTGATTTTTCAATTTCTACAGGTGCTGTTTTTGGAATTACTTCTGCTTCTGGTTTACTAAACAACGGCTCAGCAAATAAGTCGACTGTTTTCGGTGCGATAACTGCGGTCTCAGTCGACCTAGTAATGTCGGTTTTCGTAGGCGGTAAGGTTTCTGGCTTGGGCGCCTGCTGCGGTTTTTGCTGTCCAGTTTTAGTTTGTGCTTTGTCTACCACTTCCGTCATAAATGAATTGAAATCATCATCATCGAATAAATTGACAGGTTTTCTTTTAATTTGACTGTTCGCTGGTTTTTGCTGAACTGATTCATTTTCAGCTCTGCTGATAATGGATTGTTGTGCTGTTGGCGGATCTGCAAATATGTCTACAGGTGGCGTGGCGTCAAAGAACGGCGGTAGCATTGACGGCGGCGCCGTGTTATTTTCGCGTTGCACTGGAGGCAGTACTGGTTGTTGTGGTGATGACGAAGCCGATGTACTCGTATTTGGCGTAGCATGTCGTACGGCAGCAAATAAATCTGGCTCACGTACTCTTGCATGGGTTGGATTCGTTGTGGTACTATGAGATGTTGTAGAGCATGTATCGCTGTCATCATTGTTTGGAAAACGCTGGTTATTCGGTAAACGCTTAATGCGTGCAGCAGCAGCAATGGTAACTGATGCAGGTAATGTAGGCTCTCTTTGCGCTGCCATCAGAGAAGGATGCTTATGTTCAATGGGTATAGACGTACTTGATGCCCATTCGGAGAGATTTGCCGTATTACTTTCGTATGATTCATTATCGGCCGCTGAAGAGCTGGAGGTCTGAGAGAATGCATCAGATGCTTCATCTCCTGAGTATTCATTGGTTCCATCACATAGGCCAACATGCCAGTGTTCTTTCCATAATTTACTACCATAAATATGCGGCAGCAACGCATCGTTATATGGGTTTTTAGGTTGATAAATGCAGCTGTAAATGTTGCAAATTAAAAATATAATGCTAGTGAAATAAATTAATGATCATACTTGATATTATTGGCAGCTTCATCTTCATCTGAATCCTCAAAGTCAAGCGCATACTTCTCATGACAATTGTGCAACATTTCGAGATTATTTTTCAGGAAAGTTTCTAAAACTTTTTTAGGCGATTTTACTTCGCCACTGGACTATAAAGATTAGAAATTCAATATACTTTTTCTATTAACAATGTAATTTTATAAATTTGGGATGTCCTGTAATATAATTTTTTTTATTCTATTTTTTTGGGTGTAGTATCATGACACATTAACGGTCCTTCATCAGAAGCAACGAATTGAGCAAAATACTACACTCCTCAACAAAATAAAAATTTATTACCGTAGAGCATGCTTCCTGTTGCATCTCAGTTGTATTGGATTGAGTTTCATCATCGTCATGACAGCGACTTTCTACAAACTGTGTATACTGGAGGGCTGTTAAACTATTTGCTGCATTATCTAACGCTATTGCAGTGCGATTCACATTCACATTAAGCTCCTGCAGTGCATCAGTTGTGGCTGTTGCTCGCTTTTCCAAATGCTTTAAAAATGTTTAGCATATTAATTAAATGCTCTATTTGTAAATGTAATTAGGCTTAGGTAATTGCATTAATTATTCTTTTACCTGCGAAAGATCTTGCATCCACGCAAGTAGTGAACAATCTCCTTCGAAACTCCATTGTGTTGCTTGTGATATTATTTTTTCAGCTCTTGAACTTTCTTCCATTTTTTCTTTGTTTTCACTTTATCAACTCAGTGAAAACATTTGATTATCTACTAATTGAATTATTTTAATAAAAAACAAGTGAAATGCAATTATACAGCTGTTATCAGCTGTGGCAGTGCGTTCAATCAGTTCTTAACTACGCTACAGATGTAAATAAATATAACTCGTATGATCCGATTACTCTGCAGATTGCACTATGTTTATTTTCACATTTCATAAAATTTTACTAGCTGATTGCTTATTTGGTGCATTAGTTTAATCAAATATTATTTACGAGTAAATCAAATATGTAAAATTTCAATAACTGCTCTTCAATTTTTGACAGCCATCTGCCTGTTAAAGATGAATATTAGGTCGCCACTGAACGCACCTCTCACACGTGTGGTTGACAGCAAAATTCTGTGATTGGTTATTGTTTGCGTAGTTTCCATTATTTATTGCGTTCTTGTAATATTAATTGTAAATAAATAGTTTAAAATAACAGAACTTTATAATATATAGTAATAATTTATTGAAAACATTCTATAAAAATGGCGATGCTAGCAGAACCACGGCAAAGAAAACGCTATAATCTAACGCCGCGAGGCAAACCACTGTATGAAGGTATTCAGCCAAATTATTAATTTATAGAATTAATTAATCTGAGGTTTATTTTTATTTAGATGATTCGCGTTTCGGTACGAAAATGTTGGAGAAAATGGGTTGGTCAAAGGGTAAAGGTTTAGGAGCAAAAGAAAATGGTATTCAAGATTTTGTACGTGTGCGTATGCGAAACACTAACGAAGGGTTGGGATTTGAAGATCGTGACGATCACTGGACGCAGCATGAACAAGATTTTACTGGTTTGTTAAAAACTTTAAATGGTAAAAGTGACGAGAACGAGAAAGATAATAACGATGCCTCTGATGAAGAAGTTCCAAGGGTGGGATTTGGTTTTCCGACGGTACCTAAAAAGCCTAAAGTTGAAAAATTGAAGGATAAAATCAGTGGTATATCACTAGAGGAAAAATCCAAATTAAGCAAAGCTCGCGTACATTATCGAAAGTTTACGAAAGGAAAGGATATCGCGCAGTATAGTGAAAAGGATCTTGCTAATATATTTGGTAAAAAAGCTGTAGAAACAACGGAGGCTGATGGAGTATATTCGCAACTGACAGCCATAATGACAAAAGAAGAAGAAAAGGAAGAAGTCGAAACTGCTGATGTAGATGAAAAAGAAGTTAAATCTAATTTTGGAGGCGTGCAAACAATCAGCACAGGACTCTCAGTGAGCGATTATTTTAAGCAAAAGATGGAAGCAATTAAAAATAAGCAAAAACAAAAGAGTAGCACTCCACATAGTGATGAAAATGAAACGACTTTAATCGAAAATGTACAAGAAGACCAATTGGATGGGGGAAAAAAGAAGAAAAATAAAAAACGCAAGCGTGAGTCAGAAGCAGTGGAGGCTGATAGTCCAATTGATTCAAGTAATCAAAACCAAACTGATATAATAAATGATATAGAAAATGATAACTCTTTAAACAATGATATTGAAGAGCCAGTTGCTGCGGTTGCGATAACTAAAAGTGATAAAAAGAAGAAAAAGAAGAGAGTTTTAGAAATCGTAGATTTGACAACACAAGAAGAAAATACTGTATACACCGAAGTTCCTAAAAAGAAAAAGAAGAAATCTAAGGAACACTTAGAAGAACAACCTGAAAGCAACACCGAGTTGATTAATGAATCCGAAAAAGCTGAAATTCAATCAGTTGAGGAGAATAAGGAGAAAAGGAAAACTAAGAAAAGTAAACCAGTGCAGTTACAGGAGCTGGATGTTGCAGTAAATATAGATAATGAAGCTCCAAAAGTAATACAGCCGAAAACGAAAAAGAATAAAACGTTAAAAGAAGTAGTACCCACCATACCCACGGATCACAACCTCGATGAAACTGTTGTAAAGAAAAATAAAAAGTCAAAAAACAAAGGCAAATTGGAAGATGAAGCTCAGCAGGTGGATCCGCAGACTCACGCGGAGGCACCTTCGACTCAGTCAAGTAAAAAGTCGAAAAAAGAGAAAAACCGTGAAAAGGCCGCTCAAACAAGTACGGCAGAAGAAACTGCTTCAAACGAACAAACAGGGAAAAAGGGAAGCAAGTCAAAAAAAGATGTAAGTGATGAAACTAAAATGAGGACTCTTGACGAGTTGATTGCCAAATGTAATTCTTACAATGTCTACACCATTTCCTCATTTTGTGCAGAAAAATTTCGTAATATCGCATTAGATAGTTTCAAAGGATCGACAATAGCGCATATACCCGGTTATTCACACACAGCGGATCTACAACTTAATGTAATAAATGAGCCCAAAGATGAGGAGCGAATCACTAGACTTTGGAACTGTAGTTTAAACAAATACCATCGAGTGAATCCAAAAGTAATTTTTAACAAATACAGAGAAAACTTGTTCAAAGCATATAAGGCCAAAAAGAATAAAACCCAAAAAACAAAGTTGCCGCTATTTAATATTAAATCACTCAAGAGGAAAAATGTTTTCCAACCAATTTGAAACAAAACGTAATAAATAAACTATATGTTAAGCTAAAACTAAAAGTTTTTTATTAAATTATTTTAAATTATGATTGAAACGTGAAAGGTCACACCCTAACCAGACAGTCTCCAAGGGAATAAATGGCCGAATTATATTTAATTTTCTTGTACATATTACCTTCAATTACCCTGAAAATTCTTTAATTTGTGTGAAAAACATCCACATCCTGCACCACAAATTGGTAAAGGAGCTCCGCGTGGTAGTACGCACTTTTCACCATTTGGCTAATTCGACCCGTAAATACTCTTCTTCCAGTGGCAGGTATTGCGTCGAAAATTTTCAAAGGTCGATTTTTTTTTACTGATACGGAAGACCTCTGTCTCTCAATATCTTGTACAATTCATCTTGCCATCGTCGGCGGTACTCGCATTCGCTGCTTCGCAAGGGGCCGTTAACGGTTCACAAAACCTTTCTCTCGAACACTTCTAGTGCCGATATTTTGAATGTTGACATCGTCGACGCTACTGGACCATACATCAGGGCAGTAATGCTGAGCGGCTCGTGGATTTTGGTTTTTATTCATAGGGAGAGGACTTTACTTTTCTATCTGCGCTGTGTTTCAAGGCTGTAATAGTAAGCGATGTTGGTTTTTGTTGTAACTGCAAAAGTATTCCCCTCTGACGACAGTCATACTTTACCGCGGGTAAGTTCTTGAATCCTTCAGACTGGATAGGTAGGAGTTTAACCTGTTACAGTATCCAGGGCGTTCCCTACGGTAGCATCCCAATAGGAACTGCTTCGGCGACATCAGGACGTTTCCTTTCGCGGTCCTGAGGGCGATGTTTTGGCAAGCCTGTAGCTTCTTCATCTGCGTCTCGTTCGTCCCCGGCGCCCAGATAGGTGCAGCATAGTTTACGACCGGCCGGCCAATTGCTTTGTAAGTTGCCAGCAAGGTTTCTTTGTCTTTATCCCAGGTGAAGGAGTGCAGGCTATCGAATGTGACTCCCAATATCTTTGGGTTGTTTATAGTCGGAATTTTTACGTCATCGACCTTCACATTCAAGCCTGGCTGTATTTTTAACTGTCGTGCAGTGAAGAAGTAAGAAAAGTCGGCAAGATAGCAGTTCACTTTCGAACAGAGGTCACCAATATCTTGGCCAGACGCCAAAATCGTGTAATCATCGGCGTACAAGGTTAAGGAAACTCCTTCTGGTGGAGGAGGAAGTTTCGATACGTAGAAATTAAACAGTAGCGGCGCGAGGACATCACCTGCGGACCCCTTTGTTTAATTTTCCTGAGTTTCGATGTTTCGCCTCGGAATATTACCGATGATTGTGGACCACTCAGGTAGCCTATGACCCACCTCCGCAACCCCGGCGGTAATGAGGTTTCCTCAATGTCCGTGAGAAGCATTGAATGGTTGACGGTGTCAAAAGCTGTTTCGAATGGTTCAGACTAGAGTGATTGGTGGGTTACAAAAGTTGGTTTTAGGAGGCATGTAAATAGGTGATTAGTGTCGTGCGGCGACTCTTTGCAAGCAGGACATACGTTAGCTATGTCGGGGTGAAGTCTGGATAAGTCCAAGTTTAATCTACTACAATAGCCAGACCTAAGTTGTGCCAGTTTCATGCGGGACTCTCGACGCAGCTCGATCTCTTCGTCTGCAAAAGTGTTTGACTCTGAGAATGCCATTCACAGGGAGAGAGTCCATGAAGGTATGGACGGACCCTCAGTGAATGGCGTTTAAATCCTGTCTGTACGCAGTTCGGTCCAGCTCGAGCTGGCACCCATTCGGCGACCTAACCCCGTTTAGGTCAGCAGGTAACATTAGTCGGTCACCGGTCTTGTAATCTTTCGTAAGTCGCCATATCTTTTTAAAGATCGGAGTTCAAGCTCTTCATAGACACACAGTGTGACCTGGTTCTGCAACTCTTCAACTCTCTCGGCATATTCTCTTCACTGTAGTCTAATCAGTCTGTATTCAAAGCAATTATTGTGATACAAAAACAAAAAATTTTACAACAATCGATTTGCACAAAGCTTCCCATTTAATTACGCTGTGAGACTCGCCACATGACCGTCAAGTAATACGAGTATTTCCAGTTCAGTTGAACTCGGTAGGTAATAAAGTATGTATGAATGTACATATATATGTATGTACGTGTATGTATGCACTCCCTCCTTATTGCATGCAAATTGCTATGACATGCGACAACCACATCCTACCCAAGCCTCAAGCTGTCCAATGTTTGGTCAACAATCAGACCGCCCACTAAAAGTAATTCAAAAATTATAACAACGACGGAAACCGAAATAAAAAATTTAAAAACCAACAACACAGAGAGCGAGTATACAATAAATTGTGTAATTATTCGCTTTGTGGAGGCCACAGGATCAATGACTATCGACTAGGCTAGGCTGTGCTAGGTGAGCATTTGAAATTGCCAAGCCGGGCAGAGCCCATTTGAACCCAGAAGTGGGCTGTACCCTTTGCGGTTAAAGGGTAAGCAAGCTCGAACTCGTCAATGAATTATGAATTGGTAACATGTGTACTTACTTACACAGGTACGTACGAGTATGTATGTATGCGCAATTAGTAGTCAAGTAGCAGTAATAACAATAACAACAATGAATAGAACAAAAAACGAACAGCTATTGGAGCGCAGGCAGGTAATTGTTTACATAATTAAATTGCCAACTAATTACATATTTGTCAATCGCTCGTTATAACCGTAATGAATACCTTTGTATATGCATATATCCATACATACATTCATACATACATATATGTGTATCTGTGTATAGTGGTTGTTGTTGTTTTGTCAACAAAAGGATGAAGTATTACGTGAGGAGATGATAATTGCACTTGCCGAGCATTGAGGCGAATTATCCTCCTTATTGCTACATACAAACATACTTACACGTATGTACCTGGGATGATGTAAAGAAAGAAGCAGGCTACAACGGTGAAAATGTAAAAGTTGTTATGAGACATCGCTAGTTCCTCGTTACTTTACTCTATATTTCATTTAAGATATTGTAAAGGGTTTTCCAATAGGAGGTGCTATATTCAATAGCCTACCGCTTCAACAACGCATTGAAATTACTAAAATTCGCTATAAAAGTGGTAAAAACCTGGCAGAGACGGTTCGTAAAACTAAAACATTTTTCGGTCGTTGTGAAGCACCTTGTCGGACAGAAATCGGTGATGATGCGGAATTCCATCGAAAAATCACTTTGAGTTGCATCCGGGGCTCGGAAAATCCAAGATTTATTGTTGAAAAGACACTCCATACTCAACGTCTATCAGCTTGGTGCGATTTATGGTCCTATTAGTGATTTTTTATGGCCGAAATTTGATGGTATTGATCTGGACAACTTTTACTTTCAACAAGTTGGCGGTAAGTGCCACACAAACAACGAAACCATTGATCATTTAAGGGAAAAGTTTCCGGACCGTGCTAACTCTCGAACAGGCAATTGCATTGGCCACCAAGATCTTGTGATTTAAAACCTTGCAACTTCTTCCTTTGAAGCCAATAGGCCAACGTCGTTCCAAAATCTCAAAGACGGAATTCGTGAAGCTATGGAGGGCATCCAGCAGCCGCTTTGCGATTTGGTGATGGAAAATTGTATAAGAAGGATATGGTCTTGCAAGTGTAGCTATTGCTGCCAAGTTGGCCCATAGGTCTTGGGATATATTAGAGAAATAAAACACTAATTCACTAATAATCATTTATTTTTTTGTCGACGACTCATTTAAAAAAAAAAAACATTATTATGAACTTAATTCGATAATATTGGGTGAGAGCCAAAAAAGTTTTCCCGCGACCGCTTTACATTGAATAATTTATCTCAAAAAATGCCATTTTTCCTTGAATATGTAAATGTTGGATATACTCTAGATGACACCCACGAAAGTGGGAATCCATTCTCCGTTACGGCTGCGGCAAAAGTATGAATTATTGAAAGGTCCAATCTACCTAAGTAAACTGCCAGATGGACTATACCTAAAACGGTCCCAAAGACGTCGGAAAATGGTCACAAATTCTTTTCGAAGGCGGCTTGGTATAAACTGTAGGTCCCTCCATTTGTTGAAAAAACATCAAGACGCAAATCCACAAATTGTAGGAGGAGCTTGGCCGGAAACCGCTACAGAGGTTACAAAGTGCCAATTATACGTATAGTACTCGTATGTGTATTATATATACATATATATTTTATCATTTAAAATGTGTAACTTAGACTGCTAATCTACTCTGTGGTAATGTGAGACAAATCCAAGCCACGATTTGTACGAGACTAAAATGTCCCCAAGTTTCTGAAGACACAACTGGTTTTCATGGAGAACGGGGCTGTTGCGTACACGGATTACATATTGAAGATACAAAACAACGGGTAAGGCAGTCTTTTACCGGATGCAAGCCACTTACTCCTTCCATAGCAAGGATGAATATGTGAACGGCAAGGACATCGCCAGAGAATATTTCTAAAGGATTAGATTCCTTGACAGGCCACATCTTGACAGAACGACATGGAAAGAGATGCTCTCTCCTCATTTATGCGATTATCTTGTTATGGGTAAAGTTAGGCTCAGATATTTGTATGTCTGTCTTTCTTAATGATTTGTCTATGATAGAGCATGTATGGAGAGTATCGCAACTGAGAATTAAGAGACAGCGACTAGGTCATGTGGTCCTAATGGCATATACCCTCCAGCTTTGAAAGTTTTCGATGCCGTAACCGCCGGTAGCCGAGTGGTTAGCATTGCGTACTGCCGTTCGGAAGGCTCGGGTTCAAATCCTGGTGTCGTACTAACATCCAAAAAGTTATAGAACATTAATTTAAATAAAAAATTAAGCTAAATTTTCTAATTGCGGTCGCTCCTCGCATGAAATAAAGCTCCTGATCAAAAAAAACCATCAGCCGTTCAGAGACGGTTTAGTATAAACTGTAGGTCCCTCCATTTGTTGAAAAAACAGCAAGACGCAAAACCACAAATTGTAGGAGGAGTTTGGCGGAAAATCGCTTCAACGGTTACAAGGCGCCAATTATAAATATATATATAACCGCCGGTGGAACCAGAACCTCTACTCTCGCGGAAGGATCAGTTGGAGATATTCCTGGGGCTTCTTTTGCTTTCACCAACTGGCGCCGAACGGCTAAAAGAAGAAACGAATGGCTAGGTATTATTAATTCGGCTATTATTGGATGGGGGGTGCCTACGCTAAAGAAGAAGAAGAATATTCACTTTCATACATGGGTGGAGCTCACATGCTTAAATAATTAAGACCCAGGTAAAATCATAGAGGTATGAAAAATTTTTTGAATATACAAAATTTGTATGTACATATGTACATATATATTTGTTAGTACTATTTATTTATAATTAATTAAATAAACATATTTAAACTGTGAGGTGTAACATCCGCTGCAATTGAAACATTTCTGATGAGACAACGTCCTCTTGGCACAATGACAAATCGACAAACTCAACGAGGTAAAATGAGGTCAAGAAATGTTTAGTGAAATTTTGTTAAAAATGTTTGTCGGTATGAACAAATTTACATGTCATGAGTCCCCAAGAATTAGAATTAAGTATTAGAAAATAATTCGCAGGCAATTTGAGCGATGCTGAGCATTGTTTATATTTGATTTTGAATTTCATGCGTTTTCACAGCGAATAACACGACGGCATATGTATGTATGTGCACATACTCGTACATACCACTCGCCCTGTCGCATGCATACATATTTACGAGTATATGTATTTATTGTCTCCCGTAGGGGAAGAAGTCAAATTAACGAAAGGCATTGAAGCGTTTCATGCGCCGAAATAAATCAGCACATCGTTGACGTCCCAGTCTCGCCCAATCGCCAAATGGTTAGCACGGCTTGTCGAATCAGCTCCAACTCCATTAGTGTGTGTGTGTGTGTGCGCATATTTCCACACACATTCATTCGGCATTTGTCTTGATTTTTTCAGAACTTTCATTTTCGGCTGCTGGTCTCTTCGTCTCCTCGGCTGACTGGCACTTGTATTGAGCATGTTGCCGATTGTCTGTAACAACAGCAACAACATCAGTATTATGCCGCAGCAGCAATGAGACAGCAAAATAAAAATATAATATAAGGAGTTGTGGTGTTTGTACGTATATGAACGCCCGTGTTTGCTTGTGTGTGCGTCACTGCGTTATTTACTGACAAATTGTCTGGCATTGCTGAAATAATTGTGCGACGCTGAGAAATCACAAAAATTCATTGCAACAATATTGCCGCAACCGACTGCATTTTAGTGCTTAAATTAAGTTAAACATATTTATGGGCGTCGGCATGAACGCATCTACGAATACTCGTATGTACGATATGTATGTAGGTACAGCACTTAGTGATTTGGTAGCGTTTGAAAGTTGCATTGAAGGTGTACGTGTATGTATGTATGCTCTAATATGAGATGCGGTTTTAATAGTTTAAATCCTCTTTAAGTCAAGCAATAGTATGGAATAATTTCAATAAATTCCATCCCAGAGCCCCAATTTCCGACCACATTTAGCAGCAATCAAGACCGTATGAGAGCAATAACGGGCCGAATATTCTCTTTCAAGGCGTCAATCGTCTCGAGCTTATCTGCATAGACAATCGACTTCGGATATATGTACGTTTGTACGAAGGGTGATCCATTTCGAAGTTCCCTACTTTTTTATAGAGAAAATCAAAGGAAATTCAAATTTAAACATTATTATTTATTATTATTATTATTTATCATTCGAAAGAACATTCTTTGGTATTTATTTTTTGTAGATTATATCTTTCGAATGGTCCATCCGTTGAGTCTTCTCGTTTTCAATGACTCGTTCGAGCATGTTGACTGTTAACTGACGATTGATAAGAGTTATGTTTTGTTCCAACTTTAGACTTTACATATCCCCACCGAGGCCAGTCGACCGGCCCAAAACGTGAAATTCTCTGCTCACCGAAGTGTTCTCTCAATCCGGGAAGTGGCGTGGTCTTGTTGAAACCAAATGTGGCCGAAATCATGAGCTTCAATTTCAGGCATCAAATAGTCGGTTATCATGGCGCGATAACGGTCGCCATTGACAGTTACGTTCTCACCGGCATCATTTTTGAAGAAATATGGACCGCTGATTCCACCGGTCCACAAACCACACCAAACCGTTGTTTTTTCTGGATGAAATGGCAGCTTATGAATCACTTCAGACTGCTCTTCGTCCCCAATGCGGCTATTTTGTTTGTTTAAATACTAATTGAGCCAGAAATGAGCCTCGTCGCTGAACAAAATTTGGCTTGAAAATGTCGGATCTTCTCGGAATTTTCCAAGAGTCCATAGATCGAGGGCTTCAGTTCTTGTAGAAGCTGTATTTTGTACGCTTTCCATTTAAGATCTCGACGTAAAATGCGCCAAGTCGTTCCGTACGTCAGTCCGAGTTGCTGCAAACGGCGCCGAATCGACTCTCGATGGTATTCATGTACACTTTCTGGTACGGCCACTATATATTCTTCACTATGTGCTGGACGTGGTTTATTCGGTACAATAATGAATGCTGGGTCTCAAGATGGGTGATGGTGTTGCGAATAGTACGCTCTACGCTCAGGAGGCCGATAATGTCGACCATAAGTTGAGCGAAGCACGCGAAACACATTATTTACAGAACGAATTTTCGTAATGAAGTTGAGCAATTTGTAGACCGTTATAACTGGCACTATATAACCGCTGAAGTCTTTATCGGCCGAGCTCCTCCTCCAATTTGTGATATGCGTCTTGATGTTTTCCAACAAAAGGAAGTATCTACAGTTTACTCCAAGACGAATTTTACTTCATTTCAGAAATGCACTCGGAGAGTGCAGAGGGTGGAATACAATTAGAAACATTAAGTTTCTATTATTTTAGATGTTAGTCGAACCTGGATTCGAGTCCTAGCCTTCAGAATGCCAGTACGCAATGCTAACTTCACGCTAACATAATCTCTTTAAAAATATACCAGTAGTCTTAAATCGCACAATGTTGGAGGCCGTACCATAGCCCCACGACGCGAGATAATGTGCTCGCCTACAGTTTTGTTGGTAACAAATGTTGCCCGTATCAATATCCTCCAATTCAGGCTGAGAAAGTCATTAATCTATAGCGCTCCCCAATGACTGTGACATTATGGACGACTTCATCTTTGAAGAATTATGGACCAATGATTACCTATATCTGCCCATTAAGCACACCAAACAGTGATTTTTTGAGAATGTAATGGCGTAATTGCCTTTGATATATGTATAACCTGTCAACTCTCTTCGACCTTTTGTCTTTAGAATTTATTCCTTTAGTAGCAGCTTGCATATGGCTAGAGACATACCGATCCGAAAGAATATGCTTCGCCTTACCTTGCCTAGCAAGTTTGTTTTCACTGCAGTTCCACGCTTTATATCTGTGACCAGGATAATATCCTTTTGGCTATTCGTTTCCAATGTATTTAACAGTTCCCACGTTAGCTGAGACTTTGGCCTAGAACAAACTATAATGATCTGGTAGCTTTAAGTAATGTTCCAATGAAAGGTTAGATGAGAAAACACTAATTAATCAAGTCTGTGCTGCTTGGTGGAAAGGCATAACTTTCTAGGATTCTTGAGTGCTTTGATGGATGAGCGCAGAGCAGGCAATTATGTCACCTGATGCACCGTCCGTTCTATAGGTAGTATGTCAAGAAATACGATTGTAGTTTAATGGAATGGTTGTAAGCGCACCACTAACACATATCAATAAATCTTAACTTTCTTCACGATTGCGGGCCTCTATCTACATCTTATAAGGGTATTGGTTTTACTACGAAGACAAAAATCCAGCAGCTGATTTCTTGTCATATGCCTAATTTTTGCGGATATCTCTCTTAAAGGTATACAACAATGTAGGGTTTGTCAAGCGAAAGTGCCAACTTGACTTTGGTCATCCACTGAACAGATGGACCTTAAGTTAGGTCAGCTACCGCTGGTAAAATACGAAGATGCATACGATCAGAATATTCTTCTGGCCGGGTGTGGATTATGGAAGATCGAATCATACCTTTCACTGTTTTAAGGTACTTGACCTGTTTCGCGGTGGGTTCCCTTGGGTTGAGCAGACAATTGAAAAGTAAAGTCCCCTGTCAACGATTAAAAACTAAACTCTATAGCTCGCGGATCATTCCCACTCCATATATGTAGTGCGGAAGAGTGCCTGATGTTGTCATCTGATGAGTCGGTACATGAAGTTTTCGATCGAAAGCTTTTGCGGAAGTTGTATGGTCCTTTGAGCAGTGCCAATAGCGAATACCGCAGACGGTATAATGTGGTCTATGGCAATATTCACATAATTTAACGAATTAAGAGACAACTACTATGCACTAGATAATGCTGTCTGGACGCATGAATTTCTCGGACTTTGGTGGAAGCAGAGAAAGAGGAAGATCAGTATTCAGTTGAAAAAATCAGGTGGAGGAAGGCTTGATTTCATTTGGTGTTTAGAAGGAGCCTTCTCCTATATTACATGGCGGCCGCAGGAGCGTACTACCATTCCGAAGTCCAGTGCTCCTGACCCGACCAGCAAACTCAAATATAGTAAATTAATTTTTTTAAATGCGGTCGCCCCTCGGCAAGAATGTCAAGCCCTCCGAGTTTATTTTTGACATGAAATAAAAAAGCTCCTTATAAAAATCGATCGGCCGTTCGAAGGCGGCTTAACATAAACTGTAGGTTGTCCCATTTATTGAAAAAAAAAACATCAAAACCCACAAATCGGAGTCGGAGCTGGGCCAAAAATCGCTTCAGCGGTTATAAATTATAATTATATAAATTAGGCAGGTGTACATTAGAGTGACGTTTGGTGACTTATCCCACAAAATTTCCCTACCAAAAACCGTGTTTTACGAGCCAAACATGGCGGCCTCATAAAATTATTTTACGATCCAACGTGGAAAAATAAGTGAAATGGCGGTAGCAGAAAAACATCCAGTGTGTCTCATTGAATATTTAATATCACACCATGGTATTGTGAAAAAAACTTTACACGCATACAATTCACATTGTGTGATATGTAAATACCCTGCAGTAAAATTAAGAACTAGTCCAATAAAAAGCATATTTCTAGAGCCAGACATTTTTCATTTGGCTTGGAACCGGTTGCGAAGGGGAAAAGTACCATAAAAGACGGTTCAATGTATCAGTGCTATTGATAGTTATCGATAATCGCTCACCTTCAAAGTCAGCTGTTCAAGCCTATCTTCACTTAGAAAAACAAATTAAGCTGCATTCTGTGAAAAATAGTGAGTGCTGTGAATATGTATACCTAAAATAGTGCGAATAGTATGCATAGTACGTATCAACATACATAGGTATATATGAAATATATGCTCCATCGCCATCTTCTGGTGTTCCATTTTCACAGCCATTCAGCAGGCCGAAGAAGTTTTTCCTCCAACAAATTCAGCATACTCTGTGCATCAGTCACTAGATCACTTCTCTAAGGTCTTTGCTCCGGTCTTGAAGTCTTCTGTAAGTCGCCGCATCTATTCAGAGAATTTTCGAGCATTTTCCTTACCGAACAGTTTCTCAAGCGCTGGTCTCTTTCTTTGTTTATGTGCGTTATACTCCCCACGTGTAGTGGGCGATCGCAACGTTACGAGGCAGGCAACCTGATTTCTTTCCACTGCGTCACGGCAGTTTTAATCGTACCAGCTGTTTTTTGCGCCCTTGTGTTTGTTGCACAGAGGCCGGTGCGCATCATTGCTGCTACAAGATAGTGGCTCTAGTCGATGTTGGGTCCTCCGAGCGAACGCATGTCAAGAACCCTGGATACATGTCGGCCATCTATCACAACATGATCGATCTAGTTTTCAGTTTCTCGATATGGAAACAGCTAAGTAGCTTGAGTTTTAATTTTGAGCTTTCTTGTGCTCCAATCTCATACTACAGACAAGCATATTTCGGGTCTCGGAGAAGTCGATCAGCCTCAACCCATTTGGGAATGTTTCGTCGTGGATATTTTCCGAGAGAGAGAGATGAGTTGAGGATATCTTCTTTGTCCACCCTGGCGTTAAAGTCGCCAAGCAAAATTTTCATATGGTAGCGGGAGAAACATTCATGAGTACGCTCCAGGCGCTCGTTAAAGGCAATATTGGTCACATCATCCTTCTCTTCCGTCGAGACATAAACGCAAATCAGCGCTAGGTTAAAAAATTTCGTTTTAGTGCGGACTACGGCGAGACGGAGTGATTGCCAATATACGGCGACGGAATCTTCTCGCAATCCGATTCACGCATCCGACACCAAATTTGCGCTCCTTTATATGATTGCTGTAGTAAATGCCCCAAAGACCCATTCGTTTTGTGTCTTGATGTTTTTCCAACAAATGGAGGGACCTACAGTTTATACTAAACACCCTCCGAACGACTGATGGTTTTTTACGAGGAGCCTTTATATCATGTCCGAAATACACTCGGAGGAGTGGACATTCCCTGCCTAGGGACAGCCGCAATTGGAAAATTTAACCTAATTTTTTATTTAAATAAATTTTCTATAACTTTTGGATGTTGGTCGTACCAGGATTTGATGTCGAGCCTTCCGAATGATAGGACGCAATGCTAACCGCCCATTTCACGGGCCTGCCCTTAAATCATAGTCATTAATACGTTTGCAGTGCAATCATCATCAAAAGTCGAGCCTGTTAATTTTTTTTCATTGGAGCTGATTTTTACGTGGCGGGCTCCGACACCCACTCGCAGCCGCATCTCAGGTGAGCAGGCGCTGCAATTAGACTTCAGCGAACCCTTAAACCGAAAATGTCATAGTGGCTCCACTGAAATTTCCACTCTTTTAGTCATGACCCAAGGGTCAACACGGATTTGTTACCGCATCTTGCACAAGTGTTGCTCATGTTTCCAAGGAGCGGGGATGTAAACCCTTGACTACACCTCCACTACACCCCATAACACTCCATTATTCTCCAACCTTTTGCTGCTGGGCATGTTTCTATAAAATATATGTATGTATATGGTTGTATGTGTGTTAATGACAGTCACACCAAGAAACATACATAAATACATAGGTATGTATATACATTCATAAGTATGCACATAAAACAAGTCACAAGTGCTAAAAATATAATTTCTTTTACAAATCGTGCAAATCGAACGAAATCGTAGCTGTTAATAACGCCTGCAAACGCCATTGGCATACAAATGTATCAATTAGCGATCAATAAATTCAATTAATATTTTCAACACTTTTTTTTAATTCAATCAATAAAAAATTTTGTTTGTTAATATGCAAATGAGCCCTTTGAACGAGTAGAGCGACGCGTTTGTCGTGAATGAATTCCGGCATTCTTTCTATTATATTTCCATATTCATATGTCTTTAATACCATAAAGGGTTGCATTAGACTGTGTTGTGAAAAATTACTAAAATTTTAGTCAGTATTAGCTCTAGCAACATGCAACACCACCAAGATAATGAGCAATAACAGCAAAGGAGACATCCGTTTCTTGCTTACAGGATCACGTAAGAGCCACAACCTACTGGCGTCCATGCAAGGAAGTGCGAGAAGGAAGGCATGAGTGAGACATTAAACCACCTTCTCTGTTTCCGTCCGACCTTAGCTAGAACTAGTCTCATATATCTCGGATCTTCACACTTCAAAGTACTAGAGGACACTTCAAAATTGGATATTAAGGCTCTATTGAAATTCACGAAAAGCATACTATATGTCGACGGCGGCAATTGGAAATACCAAGTACAGCAAGGTCCTTCTCTACCCGGTATTTCCAACGCAGTGGAGATTTACCCTTTTCGCTGCTTCTGCTGGCGGGTACTGCATCGAAAATTTTTAAAGTTGGAGTTTTCTTATCCATCCGGACCAAATGACCTAACCAGCGCAGGCGCTGTTTCTTGATTCGATGAAACTATATGGTGTAGTAAAAAGAAATCCATTTTTTTTGCATGAAATTTAACGTTTTAATTGTTTCTTTTCGTATCCAGCCTTATTCAAGTGGTTCCAAACGGTTTTTTGTACAATCTTTAGCTCTTGGGCAATCGAAACAGTGCTTTCATGACGGTCGGACTCGACAATGTCCATGATTTTATCGACATTTTCGACAATTGGCCATCCACTCCGTGAAGCATCTTTTACATCAAAATTACCGAAATGATTGACTGTAACAGTTCAACAAAACTTTTTTTAGTACGAAATGTCAGCTTTCTAACGCCATCGAGCGGTCCCGATCGGACTTATACGAGTACAACGCGAGATACAGATAAATAACGCCATCTATTGGAGAAATAATGGATTTGTTTATACTACCCCTAATATATCAATATCGCCGCATATTTTGTCCAGCTCATCGTTCCATCGGCTGCGGTATTCACCGTTCCCAATTCGTAGAGGACCATAGTTCTTACAAAAAACCCTTTTCTCAAAAACTCCTAACGCCGAGTCATCATGTAGCAGAGTCTGAACGATGGGCGACTTGTAGAGTTTGGTCTTTGTTCGTTGAGAGAGGACTTTTCTTTTCAATTGCCAACTTTAGGTCAAAATAAATCGGACCTACATCTGGCTCTATTAAGGACCAACGGGTCTATCTAAAGCGCATCAGCCGGCCAGTGTAACCTAACATAACCTAACTCAATGTTTTAAGTAGCAGTTGGTCAGAGCTGTAGCTGAAGTCGAATTTGAGGTAGACCAGCATGGGTTACACCTAGGAAGGGATCCTAAATCAATTATCAAGTATATTGCAAACCTCGGTGAAAAGTTGTACCATTTTTTTGTACTGTGGACCATTTTTTTCCTTACTAACAATAAGACAATCCTTGCCCTTAATCCATGGGTCTCCTCTACCACACGGTTTAGCCCGGTAGCTTTGTTATTATGGGATACCAGATCCAGAAATGGAGTGCAGAGACCTTTTCATTTCCAACCCCTTTGCCGTGTCATCTGGAATTCAAATAACAAAAAAGACCTTTCAAAGATTTTTTTTTTAATATTTTCAATTCAATGTCTTAATTTTGATTTTCCATAATTATCGCAAGATGTTTTGTATGCAAACAAATGCTTTCATAGAAGCGTTAAATGGCAAGGCGTTCAAATTATTTGGTATGTTCACACAAATTATGAATTAATTTAACGGTAACGTTGTTGGCAGGCAACCGCCAGCTAATTATAAATTGGCAACGATGGATGGATATATGTATATAAATATTGTATATATATACACATACATTAGTAAATATACAAAAATATATACATATATATGTTTACATTTTACTTACATATCTATGTATGTTATTCGTACATATATAATAAAATAGCGTAGTGGTTAGCAAAGCGCATTGCCATCCGAACGCCAGGGTTTGAGTCCACCAAAAATAATTTTTCTGATTGCGGTCATCCCTCGGCAGGGAATAGAAAGCCTTCGAGTGTATTTTTGCCAAGGAATAATAGCTCCTCATAAAAATCTATTGCCTGTTCTGAGGCGGCTTAGTATAAACTATAGATCCATCCATTTGTTGGAAACACATCAAGACGCAAAACCATAAATTGGAGAAGGAGCTCGGCTGAAAATCGGTTCAGCGGTTACATGTATGTAGCTTATGTTCTTACTTCTTATGTATGTACATAATAAGTACTCGTAAATTTTTTATAAATTAATTATGAGTACTTTTATAATACCAACCAAAATTATTCATTATTTGTAGACATACAGACATACCTATCTCTTCATTAGTTGGCTAAACGCTAATGATCCATTACCGATGTATCATCCGTCACACTCAGTTTCCTTGAAGTCTTATTAAAGTGCCAACAAATTGGTCACTAATCTTTGCCAGCCGCGCCAAAGTCATCAGCAGCAATGGTGAATGTAAAATATATTCACGTCTATGTATGCATGTGTATGAAATTCATATGTATATATTCGCAATAAGGTGGTTCAAAAAGTTATGAAATAATTTTAGAAAGCTTAAATTTAGAAAAATTGTTAAAACCAGCTACCACGCAATTAACTAAAATGGCGGCTAGTCTAGGGACACTTATTAGTTGTAGGGAAAGGAAATTGAAAAGTACAACAAAAAGTTGTACAGACTATATTTAAAGGGTTACAATTTTTTTTATATAAAAAGTAAAATGTTTTATTCAAACCATTTACTGTCTAAGATATACATTTGGATTTTTAAATTTTTCAAAGGAAAATATTCAAAGGAAAATATTCAAAATCCCGCCATTGTGACGTCATTTCCAATGACCCATCGGAAAAGACACACGTCCTCCTTGAAGGGATCATCCAATAAAATAATCGTGTTTTAGTTAATACCATAAACTAGAATTTGGGCAAATAAAAATAAACAGACCGTTTTATACAAGTTTGGTAGAATTAGACATTTTTTTTAAAATAGTTGTGATTGAAAAAAAAAAACAATCCTTCGTCGGATTCCTCGTGAAAGGTATCTCGAAGGCTTGTATAAAAACTCAGCAAGATCGGCTTGAATACTTTTCGGGTACTTTAGACAATCGATTTTGAAAACACAGTTTCGAGAAAAACGCGTTTAAATTTTAAAGATTAAAGCGCTGAGCCTACTTGCCTTTGAGCAGGTACCTTTCCAAGGCTGTATTCCCGAAACTTTTATTCGGTTCGACCTTAAAATTTAAGTTAAGCAACACCCATGCAATCCCTTAAAACACTCACCTGTGGAGCTGTGGTTAGAACTCTGTCAACTAAATAGTCTGATTGGGTGATCATCGAAGCAGTGGCCACTTCTGCCAATTTTTCTGTTGTACATTTTTATATATAAAATTTTCATACATAAAATTTATATATAAAATTGAAATATTATTAAAACTGTTATGGATTCTTACCATTTATTGTCAAGTAGCTTGATCTTGGTAGAACTTCAAACAAACAGATTTGGCAAATCAATCGTGGACTTTCACATAACGCTAAATTACTCAAAGGAATAACTTCACATATTTATGTTTACTATTAAATATTGAGAACAGGAGATTGAACTGAACAATCTAAGACAGCATTTCGCTGTATAAAAAGAGATCTGATTAGGATCGTTATTCTCATGGAGCCTCGAATTGAGTGGTATTCCTGTGTACAGGAATCGAAACATCAAAAGGGGTACCCCACAGTCTGTCCCAATTACCGCGCGATAAGCCTCAATATCGCATATATGTTCTTATCGAGCGTATTGTGAGAAAAACTAAAGCCCAAAGTCAACAAACTGATTGGATCTTATCACCAGGTAGATCTACCATCTTATCAACCTGCGCCAAATATTGGAAAATACCCATGAAAAGAGGATAGACACACACCAACTCTTTGTCGGGCTTAACGCAGCCTTCGACAGCATAAAAAGGAGCTGCGTCTACGTCGTCAGCGGTGGTATTCACAAAAAACTTTTATGGCTATGCAAACTGACCTTAAGTAACACACAAAGCTCGGTGGCTCCACTGACTAGATCATGTGTTTCAGCTGGATAATAATGCTTCAGCTTTGAAAGTTTTCGATGCAGTATCCGCCGATAGAAGCAGAGGAAGTGGAATACTTCCACTCTGCTGGAAAGACCAGGTGGCGAAGGACCTGGCTGGACTTTGTGTTGGTATTTCCAATTGGCGCCAAACCAGCAGAAATTAATGGCGTGCTATTCTTAACTCGGTTATAATCGCCTAAGTGGTGTCTACGTTAGTATAGACGAAGTAGAACCTGTCCACAAGCCCTCAGAAGGGAAACTAAGCTAATGATTCACATGAGTCAATCGTCAACAACCGT
The DNA here is from genome assembly GCA_037013455.1 of Ceratitis rosa. Lineage (NCBI taxonomy): Eukaryota > Metazoa > Arthropoda > Insecta > Diptera > Tephritidae > Ceratitis > Ceratitis rosa. Next base: position 830,962 of record JAWMAG010000399.1, on the reverse strand, counting down.
ATAAAACCGATATCTAGTCGTTATTTGAGTTGTATTTGCACAAGACAGCAAGGACTAACCTAATGTCGATAATATTTATATACATATGTACATATGTAATTAGTATCTTTGTATGTGTGCAATATTTAGTGTAATCATTCGTTAATGGGAAGGCGTGTTCTCCGTCGCGGCGTACGTGGACATTTTTATTATAACGCGATTCAAGCAGAAAGCAATTACGGAGTGGAGGCAAACGAAAGCGCAAAGAAAAAAACAAAAACAACTGCAAATCACACCGCCAAGTACGCGTTAGAAGTGCAAGCAAACGAAAGCACAAAAACAAATTCAACGAGCAACGATTACTGTCAATTAGCCAGCAGCTCTCTGCCGTTGTTGGTGTGTGCATGCGTGTGTTTGCTTGTGACGCGACAACCAATACCGGTTGGTAGCCACTTGCTTAGCGCTCTCGCACTCTAACTCTATTAGTCTCACAAATTGGTATGCGCCATATTGGAATTGTGTGCGCCATAGGGGCAGGGCTTGTGCTCGTTGGTGGTTGTGTAGAGATGAAGGCACAGAAAGTGCTTGCACAAACGGTGGTGGCACATCGTCCACAGACCTTCCAAGAGCAATATGAAGAGCGCAGGGTGATGTAAAGACGCAGCCAACCAAATGTCTCATTTTGTACGTGATGTGTCTGCGCGGCGACTGACTGCTTTATTCGTTTGGTTTATTTGTTTGTCACCGTACACACTGGGAACAGTAGCAATCGGTGAGCGACAGTTAGTTCGCTGTCGACTTTTCAACGGTTCAGTAGTTCGTGTTGTTTTGTAGATATTTACTCGCAAGCTTTTGTGAATGCGTGTAATAACGGTTTTATTAAAATACCTTGATATATAATACATATTTTTTGCGCTGAATACTTGTACTTAGTGAAACTTGTGTCTAATAAATAAATTTGTTGAAAAATTCGCAAAGTGAATATTTTGTTGGAAAATATAAAAAAATAAACATACATACGAGTACATATATAGAACAAAAAAATAATTGAAATAATACTGAACAAGCTAAATCCAATCGCTTCTCCGCCATGGAGGGTGCCCGTCCTCTGGTAACGGACACAGCTAGTAAACTAACGAAATTCTCTACCCCCTTCTCCATCGAGAGTCTCATTGCCAACCACCAGCAACAACAACAGCAGCAGCAGCAGCAGCAGCAACACCAAGAACACGATCCAGAAAGAAGTGCTCAAATGTCAGTTCCCCTCCCCCAACAACGCGAACAGGAAGAGTTGAATGCGCGCGCTTTGGTCGCAACATCTGCCTTAGGACTCACTAACTTCCCTTTCTATAATCCCTGGCTACACGGTTACTTCGCACAGAATCACGATCGGTTGACCCAATTGATCTCCAGCGGCGCTTACCTGACAAACTTCGCTAAAACAGAACAGAGTGTACCATCAGCAGCACCCCAATTGGTGCCAACAAGAAACGCAACATCATCACTGCCAACTACACCTTCGCAACAATCTCCACAGGCAATGACAGTTGGTGGCAATTTTACTGGCAACTCGGTTAATAGTGATCACACACGTATGGTGGTGCCGTCGGTGCCCACGCATACATTGGATCCTACACACATGTCGGCGGCGCGTTTTCTCTTTAATCCGTCGGATGTGAATTATCGTGATAAGTTATTGTTAAGTAGTTTCGGTGGCCTTGTGGGGGAGAATCATGCTTCCACAAATGCGACCCATGTAAGTCTCGCCAATGGCTCCGGTGTAGATCAACGAAACGGAAATGTTGATGGTGTGACGGCTGATGATTATGTGCATAACTTAACGGTACATACGCGTCTACAAAGTCCCACATCGAGTAGAAATAATAGTTCGGTTCTAAATGAACATAATGGTAGTGATATGGCGATGGTTGCTTCGTCCGCCTCCAGTTGTGGGAATACGAATAGTCGGGATTCGTTGAAGTCGCATACGTCTGAAGCGCTACTGGATGTTGGAATGGATGATGATTTTGACTGTAGCGGCGATTCCTGCAGTGACATTAGTCTAACAATGTCGCCGAAAAATTATAGCACTGATATGGATAAGAGCAGGGGTACGTAAAAACTCTATATATTATTGTTAGTTGGTTAGCTTCATGTTAAAAAGAGAAGAAAAAAACCCAGAATAAGTCGAATGGTCTCAACGCAAAATGAACTCTTCTAAAAATATTTATACCAGCTATACAGTTGCTGGATTCAAAGATTAATATCCGATTTGAAACACGTGGCAACTGGTTGATGTTGGTGTTTTCAGTTAGAAAACTTGTGAATTATTATCTTTCCACCTTGAAATGGTGTTTAAGAACTGTAACCTTTACGAAACTGAGTCAATATTGGAAATAGTCTTTATAGATACTGTACTTAACTGGTAGAGGCTTTAGAGTTCTTCTGCCTCGAGTTAATGGACGAGACAGAGTTCGATTCTATGGGAGTTCGGAGATATGCGACATTAACGTCTTATTTGATGAAGGTCTTAGGTGATGAACCTTGGTCATAGCAAATTGTATAATTTTTTGTTTTCTGGCCTCGGCATAACAGCCAACCAACAACACAACAACAAATGAGGAAAACGAGTTGAACTGATGTGGCTGCTAGGTCAAATATCTGTGATCTATTGGTTCAATCCGAGGCCGCCTATTGTATCTGTGGACACCTCTCTTACCTTCCTAGATGCTTAGACTATTCAATACTTGCTGCAGTTATATCTGAAAGGTAATTAAGAAAATAGTGTCTAGCGGTACTTAAGGCTGGCATGGTTAGCGAGAGTCCGTAAACTCATTCATGAACTTTCTTCCAGTGAATTGTCGTCCCGGAGTCACAACCACTACCTATTACAGCTGAAGAGCTCGAGTTGCAACGAGATACCCGAGTGATAATGGCACAATTATGGTTTGGAAATTGTAGTCGACTAAATTCTTACATATCTAGACTTGACCCCGACATATCCAATGTAGGTTTAGCATGCAAAGACACGAAACAATACTAACCACCTTTGCATGCCCCCTGAAACTAACTCATCTACATTCCTTTTCCCGCTGGTCCGAACCCGTCGAAACAGCTCGTTTCCTGGACCTTCCGTTAGATAATCTTGATGACTTAGTATAGTCTTCTCTGCTTCTAAGCGGGGTTGAAAAAGTGTTCTAAAGATTAATTCTTCTTTATCAAACACTGTCATGTTATAAATGATAGCTGCACTACTAGTCGAGAATACATTTAGAAGCGATATATCTTTGTTTTTAATTTACATATTGTACATACGAGTATGTACTAGATACCCCGATAGCAAAAGTGAATAACTCATTCCAATAATGTCAGTACAAAGATGGTTCTATTACTTTGTTGGCAGAGTCAGATACAACATAATTCTTGGGGGGAAATAATTTGATATCGAAGTGATAAGACTATTGCTTGAAATGCGAATCATTGAAAAACTTGTCCGACCTCCCATATTGTGTTGGCAACCATTCCGATTGATCGTATTTCCACAGATCTTAAAACGCCGTTCCTCAATTTATGTATAAAACAGGGTGTTATCGCATTATTGTTTGCTACTTTCCGCTCCACATTGACGGCTCCACGTTTCGATATCATGACAGTAGGTTCAACCGTGCTCCCTTTGTGCACAAGCACAATCTGAGATTTTCACCTTAGCTAGAACGACATGGCCGCGTGTAACTGCTTTGAGGGATGATTCCTCATTAATTTGAGCAATCCTCGACGACGGCTTCAGTGTAGCCTGAGTCATCATCAAGTAAAGCCTGATTGTTTTTCAGTTCACGAGGAGTATTCAAAACGTAATGAAATCTTCTCTTATACAAAACCCATCTTAAGTAGAATCAGCATAGCGGAGGATGAAAATAACCTTTAAGAATTCAAACATACTTTCTACTTCATCCACTTCGAAAAAAGTAATACATATATTCTGCCAGTCTCCGTAAATAATAGTTTTCGTAATAGAGATTAATCGTTCTCGTACTCGTTCTTGTTTCTCTGAAACATAAGTTTTTTTATCTATAAAGTGATGTACACAGTTCAGAGAATTTCAGTACGGATCGTTAGTCCGCCAATGGTGTTAGAAAATGAACTATGTGTTCAGTTTTCATGAATTCTTCGAATGTGAGGAGCATGAATAACTTCGGTGAGAAATTATTTTCTTTTCAGCGAGAGGTGGTAACCTCCCCCGTCTGAAACAAACCCTTTCAAATTCTTTCAGTTGATGCATGACACTTGCTTTGTCAACAACAGTTCCACTTAGTGTCTGCCAGTGAAGCTTTGATTGGAGAGAGAGCTCAATCCTTTCGTATCGTCAGGTCTTTTTCCATTTGGTTTTTCCAACGGAGTGGATTGCTTCCTCTTCCTATGCATCCACCGGGGGGGTAATGCATTGAAATTTCTATTGGAGCCAAACAGCGGAAAGAAGGACGGAATGGCGTGGCGTAAAGAAGCCTCTATAGCACCTCTTCCCATAGCTTTGAGTATCTAGTAAATATTTCGTACTTCCTTCACATTATTCACTATTACGTATTTATCAGTTTATGACATTCCATTATTGTCGTTTGTCCCATGGAAATACAACTTTTAAATGGGTGAGGTCTCAGTTCCGGCTTTCAACGCAAATTGGTTTTCTAAACACCTGATTTTAAACTATTATACTCACACATTGGAACACTTTTTAAATACTTATGTATATACACATTTATGTAGTATGTATGTACATTTATTTATTCGGCCATACCCAATAAGCACAAGAAATTCGACTCTAATTTGAGTTGAGCACGTTTTCAATGGTAGAAGTATCAAGGTGAATATGTACATACTTTGCGAGGATAGACCGTTGAACTCGTATTCATCGGTGAGTAACATCTCGCTAGTGATTAAGGATTTGCGAACTTTTTTAATCGTTGATGATTCGATATTTCACGATAGCCAGGGTATATGTATATTTAATTGGCGCTTTGTAACCGCTAAAGTGATTCTCCAATTTGTTGTGTTGTAGTTTTTCAACAAATGGAGGGATCTAGATCTTATACTAAGCCGTCTCCGAACGGCTGATGGGTTTTTATGAGGAGCCTTTATTTCATGTCAGAAATACACTTGGAGGGGTTGACATTCCCTGTCGAGGGGGGAACGCAATTAGAAAATTTAGCTTAATTTTTTATTTAAATTAATTTTCAATAACTTTTTTGGATGTTAGTACAATACGACACTGGAATTTGAACCCGAGCCTCCCGAATGTTGATGGTCTTCTTTGAACTTCGAAAACTCGCTGAATTTAAGGGCAATCACTGATCATTGTAAAAAAAGAACCTCCTACTTATTTCAATGCCAAGATATCAGTTGCTCCTCGTAAATATGAAAAGTCCATTGATCCGTTTGTCCTGCTTTTGCTCTCACTTATTCGGGATTTTATGCATAATGTAAGGCTAACAGGAATCATCTAATCAGTGATGAGTCATGTGTTTGATGTAGATTGTGGCAGGTGAGCAGGGTTGCATGTCAATTAAAAAAATTTATTTGCTTATTTTCAAAAAAAAAAAAAATATACTTGTATTTACGTTGAAAATTATTTTATCAACTGCAGCTCGAAGAAGAACCGCAAAAGTATCGGGCGAGAGAAATAATTTACTAGAGCTCGCCTTAAAGCCGGAATCGAGCCTTCGTTTTTTGTGTTTATTGGGTGATAAATAGGTACAAGCACATCCTATCATTTGTTTAACTAATTTGCATTTCAGCCAAAGAATACGAGTAGCTTGACTAAAAACGGTTATGGCTAATTAATATGAAAATATACATTTCCATTAGATTTTCAGTTCCGTAAACAATTATAATTGCACATTTGCATAAAAGCATTTAAGACCCAATGTTAGGCGTCAATCAAAATTTTCAACTCTTCTTTCAACGCCACTACACTGCGCCATAAACAATAAGCGACGAACGAGTGAATGAAGGACAAACGGACGAGTGGACTTTTCATATTTACGAAGAGTAACTGACATTTTGACATTTGCAATTCTGCAGCAGTTGAGTGAGCGCGTGAAGTGAAATAAGTGAAATAAGTGAACGAATTATGACTATTGTGTGTCATTTCCATTTCAAAATCTAACTGAATTCACAATGTTGCTATGTGTAGTTGTTGGTGGTGGATTTTCGTTTCATATATTGTATGATTTCTTTAACCCTGAACAAAAAGTATGTTTGCATCATTTTCAATGGCAACAAGCTCAGGCTGCTGTTTGGATGTGTCAAGTTGTTAGTGAATGATTTAGCTTTTGTTGTGTTGAGTGGTGGGAGTTTTTGGATACACTTTCTTGAAAGGCGTTTCTAATCGTAAAGTAGTGTAAAAGTCATATACTTGATATTTAGGTACATATGTACTACATACTTATGTGGTGAAGCAGCAGGCGTCATCATCATTATAATCGTAGATGTTGCAACTCCACTTAGCTTCTATAAGCCACCCTCCACCCTTTATTCAATTCAATTAAATATTTATAACCGATTGCCTTTGGGCCGTTTAAAGTTTCCGTTCAGTACAGTGAGGCAATCAAAGCAAAGTAACATAAGAAATAAAAATAATATCAAAAATAAATGAAATTAAATAATTTAAATTATATTAAATTAAAAAAAATTCAAATATAATTAAAATAAATAATATAAAATACAAAATGATAAAATAAAACAAAAGAAATTAAAATGAAATGAAATAAAAAATAAAATTAATTAACTTATATTATATTAAATTAAGTTAAATTAAATTAAATTAAAATAAAATGGTATCAAATAAAATAAAATAATTTACATAAAATAAAATAAAATAAAATAAAATAAAATAAAATAAAATAAAATATAATAAAATAAAATAAAATATAATAAAATAAAATATAATAAAATAAAATGAAATGAAAAATAAAGTAAAATAAAATAAAGTAATATAATAAAATAAAATAAATTAAAATAAAATGAAAAAAATACCACATAAAATAAAATAAAATATAAAAGTAAAATAAAACAAAATAAAATAAAATAAGTTAAAGGGAAATAAAATAAAAGGAAGTAAAACAAAATGAAATGAAATGATCAATACTTGTGGGAATACAAGATTTTGGATTTTACCATTGACATTGGTCCACTTCCCGGAGAGAGGAATTGTCCAACTTTTTGAATAGGCCAGTCCCCAGTCCACTTCCCGGAGAGAAGAGAAGTTTTCCTGTTCATCAAAGCAAAAAGCCACCTATTCACCTTCCCAGAAAGCATAGAATCAATTCTGACAAAATTTAAGACAATCGATCGGTAACTTTTGGAGATTTTTGGAGAAGATAAAATAAACTACTTGTCGTTCCAGCAACTTTCTTTCCTTTCAGTAAAATAATGTAATGTTATATCGCTTAAAGTATTTGATTTAGCTTGTTTCGTGGGAGTAAAAATATTTCACCACCCTAGTTTTTGGATTTGAAAAATACTTCCTTAAAAAGAATCTTCCCTCGTTTGCGTTACATGGCGAGTCTATTATTTTTCCGTCATTACAAGCTGAGGCCCAAGCGAAAGAGATCTTCGATAGAAATCATGAAGTAGTCAAGCTGTCTGTCTACAATAATACATCGGATCATCTAAATAGATCCGTGTGGAATATGGACCTGTACTCTGATTCTGTTTTTAAAAATAATGTAAGACATTACCCACATTTGCTTTCACTTAGTGTTTACACAGAAGGCAGTCTTCAAACAACTCGCTTCATAAATCATTGGGGTGAACAGTTACTTGCAGAACTAACACTTCCACTCGGCAGAACCTCCACTCAAGCATACAAGTGTTAAGAAATATTATAAATTCATATGCGGTTCGATGCATTTGGGCAAACAGAAATCACGCCAAAAAATGATAGCTCTGACGATTATGACTTCATTTGCGGTGATTCTTAACATTCAATTTGTTAAGCTGCTTTAATCCACCCAAAAAAGTTCCTGATTATTTTGAACACAAAATATTTTTCGCCCTGTTAGAATTTCACGCTTAAGTGAGAGAGATTTCGCGCAGTTTGTGAGTGGAAGCGTGGAGAGAGACAAGCTGTGCGGGGGTGCGCTGTTGTGCGGACGAGTGGGGTATCATATTTCAAACGGCCGCAACGAATTCAAGTGAAATTGATGCGGCATTCGCCGCAATGGATTTGTCAAAGCTACTGTCATTTGGAGTTTGCTGCCGTTTGGCATTTCGCTTTTGGCGTTGATGTTGTCTTTATTGCTGTCATAATGCTCGCCACAAGCTTTGACACACCCCATTAACCTTTTGCATGCAAGATGTTGCTTGTGCCGTTAACTCGCTACTCTACTGTATGTATGTATGTTTGTATGTGCATACCTTATGCTGTTGTTGCTATTTATTGTTGCTGCTTATTTGACAAGATATTATGGGCGGTACAATCGTCCGGTTATTTATGTTTTCATTCGACAAGCTTCAATTGCTTTTCTGTGTAGTAACGGTAATTCATAATTCGTTTTTTTGGTGACAGCAGAGATTACTTAACTCCGCTTAATTTAATTCATATAAATATTTTAAAATGAATTTGTCTTGGAAGTGTGAGTTTTTTGTGAACATTTTTTCTTTCGGAGGAAGTTGTGGGTGGGGAGGGGTTGGTTTGTGTTTCCGTTTTGAAAATTTGCATATTCATCCATTTGTGGTTGACGCGATTTAGAATGCATATACACACATACATATACATATGTTTACCTAAATACTTGTGTATGAATATTTAATTATACGTACACAACGCCCAGAACAAACTCTACGGACGGATCTAGCTGGGAAAAGAGCTTTACGTCTCATAAATTTTACATATGGGTATGTATACATATACTTATATATAATATGCGCTTTGTAACAGCTGAAGTGATTTTCTGTGAAGTAACCTACAATTTATACTAAGCCGTCTCTGAATGGTTGGTGGCTTTTTATGAAAAGCACCGAGGAGTTCACTCGAACCCTGGCCTTCCGAATGGCAGTACGCAATGCTAACCACTCCGCTATCGCAGCCGCGATGCCATAAAAAGTTATTTACTCTCACCTACAGATCCAAAGTAAAATATTTCATGTGATCTTTAGACATAAAGCCCACTTCATTCCTGAGAACAAAGTTTTTGTCTGTTACTAAGAATTATATTGTTCTATCATCTTCCATTCTGTGGCTTAGTCTAAGTCATCATTTTATATCAGTTTAGAGCCGAGCGGAAATAAGAACCTAAATGCCATGACCTAAACCCCATGAGAAGCTGTTTCTTCTCTAGACCAGGCACTTGACCTCAGTTTGTGATAAGAGTCTTTGTTGCCGAGTACTATTAGCATCTTTAGAGCAGCACTTGCCGTCTTTCATCATCGCTCTCGCACTGGATCTTCGTAGTACTTTTGTATAGAGCTATGGTATGGTGGAAAGTCATAGAAAACGCACTGTATCGGAAAATGATGGCAGAAATCTTTAGACTTTCGATGATCAGCGTCACTGGAGCACCTAAAACCACATGAAATGCAGGGCTTTATACCACCGGTATGTAGTGTGTAGCTAAAAACTGGACATTCACAACTGTCACGAAGTTACACGCCTTAACCTAGCTGAATGTCAGAAAAAACGGGCACAATATGAATAGACTACGTCAATTGGCAATCAAGAAACTTTGGCTAGCTGGAGCCAAACGGATGGAGCAATGGACTTGGGTTTGCAGTTAAGGACGTGCACATCTTTACAGAACTCTAAAAATTAGGTAGAGAGTGAGGCATGAAGTTTATTGCCACGAAAAGCTTTCTTCAATTTGCTAAGAGAACTACAAAATGCTTTAAACTAGAGACACCGCAGGAAGTGTAGTGATACGTAAAGATTACACGTAGTAGTGTATCTGGTAACACTATGGACGAGGTATCATCTATTAGGAGATTATTGATACCTACAGATGTAAAATCGGCAATGTAATCGAAAAAGAGCAATAAATCAGAATTGACCGCACTGAGAGCTAGCCAGTGGCAAAAGTAATCATCCATCTATTCTTCCTCATTTATGACCCTGCAGCTGCGACAAAAGTCGTTTAAGCTACAGCCCATCAACCAATTTTCAGCAAACACGTTTAGTGTCAAAAATTTCGAATTTTCGAAACTTCTTTATAGAATTTTTGTATCATGATAGTCTGTATCGCCAAAATCTAGCGCAACCCAATCGCCGAAGCGAAGGCTATAATCGATATGTGGAAGCCAATCTCATTGCGCTCTTTATATTCAAGATCTATAAGTGAAACCAAATTCCAGTTCTTTTGTGATACTATTATGGCTGATAGCGAGTGTTATCACATTACAAGAGTTTTCTTCAAAAATTCGCTAGTACCCCAACATATAACCGAGAAGGACATAGACATTTACATGATTCACATGGAGGTTCCGATTGAGTACTAGCAAATGTCGAATCGGATTTATTCGGCTCTTGATTGTCATGGCGAATCACACATAAAAGAGTGAATCAAGTTCCGAAGTATCAACCATGATACAATAATTTAAAGGTAGTTTCTTTCTCTCTTCGCAATCAGCTTCATAGCTATCTGACATTAAACGTGTTTCGTCTTTTTCTTGTTCTTTTTCTTTTCTATTAAAAAAATCTACCATTTTTAAATAAATATATGGAGATAATTTTAGGTGTATGCATTAATTCGTGCGGGTGTTTTTTCGAAAATTAAGACTTTATTGTGAAAAAATTGTTATACATTTAATGTTCAGGGTATTGCCCATCGGAAGCTACGAGGTCAAGAAAGAATCGAGCCAATTTCTGATACCCTGTTCTGATGTGAAGCGTACTCCGGTGAGGGCATTCTGCATTGATCTGAACAAGAGGTAGTCGGAAGGTTCTATGTCTGGGCTATAAGGCGGGTGAGGTAGAACTTCCCACCCACAGTTTTCCAAATAGTTTTTAACTGGCCTGGCATGATGAAAAATTATTGATTCGTGTCTGGTGGCATATTCTGGTGGACTTTTTCAACCGAATCAATTGTTTTCGGTAGAGGTCCCCATTGATCGTCTGACCCGATTTTAATAGCTCATATTAGAACACACCCTTGTGGTCCCACCACACACATTGCATAACCTTGGCACCATGGATATTCGGCTTTGCCGTGGAAGTCGATGGTTGGCCGGGCTTTACATACGATCTCTTCCGCTTTGGGTTATCATAATGAATCCATTTATCATCACCAGTGACAATCCGATGCGAAAATGACATATTTGAATAGCTCAGCCGGGAAGCCACTGTCTGCCGCTGCTTTGTTTTTCTTGAGGATGACAACTGCTATTCGGACTGCAGCATAATCGGGAATTGTTTGTTTCATCGTCATCGAATGGAGATTCGAGTTCGCCACTTTCTAATGTTTCGCTATTACTGCAATTTAACAGGCTGTAAACTAAATTACTACAGGCATTAATCGCCAGATCCACTCTTTGGGTCCTACTTTAGTATGCTCCGATCTTGAAACCTTCTGTAAGTCGCCGCATTTTTCCATAAAGTTTTTAAACATTACCCAGTATGGTAATACTTATGTTGTGATTCCAGAGGTGGATGCGTATCTTTGCTGCTACAAGATAGAGGTCCGAGTCAATGTGGAGGCCTCGGAGTGTACGCGTCTTTAGGGCACAAGGACATGTCGTTCGCCTAGAAGAACATCATTGATCTCGTTGCGGGGCTTACAATCCCGAACGCCAGAATCTAGTACTACAGACTATCAAATTTCATTTGGGGTAGTTCGACATGGTACATACGTTTTTGATATATCTTAACGATATTTAATGGATTGAAATGTTTGTAGCATGGATGTTGGTTGATTGTCCTTTGAAGTAGTCAGTCAAGGGTTCCTACTCTTCTTAAGATGATATTTTGACTTAAGTATTACATTTAGTTCTGAAAATTATTCAGATTCTTGTGAAGTTCTTCCGTCTTTTATAACTACATAAAACTTGTTTGCTTATAATTTATTATAATTTCATATTTTTCATCACGTTACAGGCTACACACACTCTGATAGCGAAGACTGTTCCGACGATGAAGCGAGGAGTGGACAAAATGACTCGAATAAGGATAGCTCTAGTAATTGTGGTGGAGGTGGGAGCTCAAAATCACGTCGTAGACGTACCGCATTCACGTCCGAGCAATTGTTGGAACTGGAAAGAGAATTTCATGCGAAGAAATATTTGAGCTTGACGGAGAGAAGTCAAATAGCAACAAGCCTTAAACTCAGTGAAGTGCAGGTGAGAAGAGAATTGTACATATATGAAAGTAGAATACTGAATTTAAAAGCGAGATTGGAAACTAGAACTGCTTGATTAAAGGAATCAACTGCATAAAAAATATATGGAAAGAATCTAACCAAAAATTTATTTTTCCTCTCTTCTTTCTCTTCTCTTCAATTTAGGTGAAAATCTGGTTTCAAAATCGTCGCGCGAAATGGAAGCGCGTCAAAGCCGGCCTAACATCGCACGGTCTCGGTCGAGGTGCTGGCGGTGGTACGAAAATAGTCGTACCCATACCAGTGCACGTCAATCGTTTCGCGGTGCGTTCACAACACCAACAATTGGAGAAAATGTGCCTGAGTGGTCCGAAACCGGATCTGCGTAAGAAAATGCCCACAGAGCTGAGTGGCTTTGAGAAATTCAACGGTGCCAATGGCGTGGTCGCAAGTCTCAGTAATGGCAGCGCTGCTGGTGTGCTCAGTGCAACGGCGACGCCGGCAGCATTAATGGCGGCAGCGAATATGGCGGCCGCGGCGGCGAATGGTGTGACGACGGTGGGTACATTGGCTTTAGCGCGGAGTATATATTAAGTCGATTCGGTTCAATAAGCAGTTTGTTACATGCAGATTATGTGTGTATGTATGTATGTATATCTAGTTCTATGTTACTTTGAGATTTTAAATTAGTTTTTAATTGCTTAATTATATTTAATTTATTTGAGATTTCGGATTTAAACAATACTTATTAAAAAAACATTGATTTCTCTTTTGATTGTAAGAAAATGTACATAAAAATAAAATAATTTAAATAATAAGATAATTAAAAAAATTAAAGAGAAATTAAAGAAAGAAGTATAAAATGGGAGTTTTTTTTAATTTTCTATTTCTGCGAATTTCAAACTTCTTGCACGTAGAACATATAATGAACGCTGGGTTTCAGCTCATAAATCCTTAAATTGGCTTACCTATTTCATGACGAAAAAGACCAGCCGAGGAGGAGAGTGAAATATTGATAATTGCAGGTCTTCTTTCACGCGCCCATCGGGGCCGCGTCCAATATTCGGTCGACATAATCGCCCAGCACAGCCGGTAATTCGAACAAGCTTAGATGGGCTTCGTACAACGTTTACTGTAGGGGATAATGTGCATCCTGTACAGTGGGCTCCGAAGACTGTGCTGTTCTGCAGCAGAGTATCGAAAAAACCCGAATTCACCGTTGCGCGTAACGATTGGAGCTGTGTCCATCCACTTTATGGAACATTTTGTAGAAGGATCATGGTTTGCGGGCTTATATAATCCAAATCGGGCGAGAATTGAAGTAGAACGATCATCGAGCGCGTCGCACGTTCGGTGAACGGTCACAAAACGAAATGGCCACCAATGCCGATGAAGCGCGCATTTAGTTGAATAGATATGTACGTTAATAAAAAAAATTTCACATAATAATAATTTCTTGGCCGTAACATTATATTATTGCGTTTTATTTCTTCTTGAAAACTACATGTCTTAAAACAACTTGGCTCATCATTACCGACGGGGTTGAAGAGTCTGAGCAAGAGTTACCTAAGTCATCGGCAGAATTTCAAAGTCACTACTTCACAGGAATATTAAGTGTGCGGTTATGTAGGATGGTGCCCCTTCCTCGCTATCATTTAAGCTCTACATTTTGAAGCTCCCTTCACCACCAGAGCGTGTTTCCTAAATTTCATATGCTGAAGATTGGTCGATATTGGCATTTGACTAAGGAATTGATAGCATTTGTTCCAAGGTAAACGGCGAAACTCAGACTGAATGTTGAAAGTTACTGGAAGTCACATTCGATAACCTGTACTCCTTCACCCCCAATTTGTCTGGGAATGTTCAAAGTAAAGTACAGCACCGGAAAAAAGTTCTCACAGGACTAGTCCGCAGCACCTGGAGAAAAGATAAAAACTCGTTGCTCGCAACTTACAAGATAAACGACTGGCCGGTCATAAACCACGCCACACCGAGTACTAGCGAGACGCAGATGAAAATGCTACAAATCAATTTGTCAGAAAGCCGCCTTAAGGATCATAATAGGAAACCTTCTGAAACCTTCTATGTCAGCAGTACCTGCAGGGATATTATGAATAAGGATCAAGCTGGTGTCTCTTGAAGCTGAACGACTCCACAGGCCCATCAGAAAGGGATTACTTAGCTTTATAGACTACATTCGGCACCGTATCGTAGAACCACTGGGCAGGTTACAACCTGTCTTTTCACATGAATGGATATTATAGTGGACTCGTAGCATACTTATCTACTTAACGTATGTATGCCCAGCATACAATAACTCTCTGCATGAAACTAACCATCTGTCCATTAAAACCTACATATCTAATAACTCTCTCCCTCTGGTCCGGTCCCGCCGAAACATCTCGTACGGGAAACGACTGTTACAAGACCGGCTCATTTCAGATGTGTAATCCCTAAAGGATCAATATTCTTTTATTGCAGCTGTAAGTACACCCCGGGCTGAATATTTTTCAGCACTTTTTGTTTTGTTAAGTTGGTAGCATTGCCTTAATTACTATGTCAGAAGTGAAGTCGACCTCAGTTCCCTCTGCGAATTTTCTTTTACGACCTCAATCGAGTCGAAACGGTTTCCACGGAGTGGTAACTAGAGTTTTAGAAACAAAAAAAAAGTTGCATGGGGCTAAATCCGGTGATTACGGTAGTTGATCGATGTTATTGTACGAGTTTTTGGTTTTAAAATCGCGCATTATCCACCAGAATTCCGGCCGTTTACGACGGATGTTTTCGCGCAAACCCCTCAAAATACTCAAATAATATTCTTTATTGATCGTCTGTCCCATTGGAACGAATTCATGATGAACCAAACCGCGAATATCGAAAAAAAACAATTTACGGAAATTTTCTGGTCTTAATTATATATACACTTCCTAGGCCAATTTAAGAGATTTTGCCAAAATTGCTTCGTTATCTTACAATTGGATATGGTTGTGTATTTGTTCTGTGTGCCAGCCGCAACTCTTGAAATCTAACTTTGGGAGCATATAGTATATAGTTGGCGCTGTATAACCGCTAGAGCGATTTACGGCCGAGCTTCTCCTCTAATTTTTGGTGTTCATCTTGATGTTTTTTCAACAAATAGAGGAGCCAACAGTTTATTTTAAGCCGTTTCCATATGGGTGGTGGACTTGTAAGAGGAGATATTTTATTTCACGTCAAAATTACACTCGGAGGGGTGGACATTCCCTGCCATGGGGCGACCGCTATTAGATAAATATACATTTTCTTAATTAATTTTCAAAAATTGTTGATGTTGGTCTGACGAGAAATCAAACCCGTGCCCTAAGCATGGTATTACACCGTACGAAAGTCGGCCGCCTTGAATGGATATAGTTTGTTTGAATTATCTATAGCGTTTTTGGTTCCAAAATCCTAGCTTCGTAACTCTGATTGCGGAACATGCTGCTGTCAGTTAGTGACTTGTAAGTGTGAAGACCGCTTCATTTCTCTGATAACCTACTTTCTTATACTTCTCGATGTATGCTAATAAATCTCAAATCTCTTGCTCTTCGACGATCTTTCCAGTCATTATTATTGATTTATGATATCATCAATGGCTTAGTGGACGGTCCAGAGCTGCTTGAGCAAATCAGCCTTAATGTTCCTCATAGAACTTTGCGCTCTCATTAGCCGTTCTATTTAGATGTAATTAACACCGATTAACATAATTATGATCCTATTGTTAGAGCACTCTTTGAATTTAATATAATCTCTGAAAGCCTTGAACTTGATTTCGCATTCCCGAGATCTCGTTTTGGCTGTATTCTTAATGCTTTTTATTCTTAGTACTCACTTGGCGACCACGATAGCCGAGTGGTTAGCATTGCGTACTGACATTCGGAAGGCTCGGGTTCATATCCCAGTGCCAGCAACATCCAAAAGGTATGGAAAATTAATTTAAATAAAAAATTAAGTTAAATTTTCTAATTGCGGTCGCCCCTCGGCAGGGAATGTCCACCCCTCCGAGTGTATTTCGGACATGAAATAAAAGGCTCCTCGTAAAAAACCGTCAGCCGTTCGGAGGCGGTTTAGTATAAACTGTAGGTCCCTCCATTTGTTGGGAAAACATCAAGACGCAAAACCACAAATTGGAGGAGGAGCTCGGCCGAAAAATCGCTTCAGCGGTTACAAAGCGCCAATTATATATATATACACTTCTAGTCCGTAAGAATTGTAAAGCATTGACTTAATAATTGAATTGAATTGAAAGATACTCTGGGATTTCCAGAACTTCCATCTCTATTTGGAAAAGTCACGATACCAAGGAGTTTTTATACAATACCAGTTAATGTCTTCCCGATGTTCAACTTTATTGGGTTAACCTCTGATTGGGAGTTAGCTCTCTACAACAGATAATGTCTAAAAAGTAAAAATTCCCATCTATTGAGATCTTTCTAAGGGCACACAATACCTGTTGGTACAACCAGAGTACTTTTCCCCCGCCAATCCATTAAAGGTATCAGGTGAATAATGACTTGGTCACACTAGGCATTTTGAGTACGTGGCAATCCGCGAGAAGACTATTGCACATTCTGCTATAATTTCGTAGACTTTGACTGCGGCTATTAACGAGAAATAGATCTTAGACACAAAGGCAATTTAGAAAAAAAAATCGAGAAAATCTGCGAAACAACATTTATTGCAATTAACCTCATTCATTACAACAATTAAATAGCCACTCACTAGAATTTATCACGCACCACAATCCAGCCCAGCTGGACGATAATCGCGTTGTGCCTCAAGTGCAAGTAAATAACCCGAAAACTGAAATCTGCACAGTTTGTGCGTGTGAATTGGTGAAGAGACGAAGTGAGCAAAGTGTGAAGAGAAAAGTCAACTGTCAATTTCACACATCGAGAGTCCATGACGAATGATGCAATTTAACGCACCAAATTGTAACAATTCACAATTTGAAGAGCCGATAAACAACAACAACGAAAACTAACGAAATTGAGGCAACGGAAGGAGTGACTGAGTGACTGGCAAAGTGGTAGGTAAATACACGTATGAGTAGAATATGTACATATATATATATATACAAATGTACATGTATTAATTGACTGAAATCTGTGTGATTTTATGCTTAGATACATATGTACATACAATCGTCTATTCCACAATTTAGGCGCTCATTTACAGCAGCATCAGCATCAGCAAACAATCACTCCAGGTGTCTCACGTGTCACGCCCCAAAACGACGCAAACGCAGCAAATTGCCACCAGATTGCTGTTGTTAAATAGTCAGTCAGTCGCTCTCAGGTTAGGGTGCACGACAGCTAGCGACGGACAAAGAGGGCGATTTCCTGTGCGCCTTCAGCCTACCGCTGAGGATGAAGGTAAGGGAGGTCGTTTTGTAAAGAATCGGCGGCAGCTAACAGTGGCTTATAAGCGATTGAGGTTGACTTATTAGCTGCGTAATGAATTGTGTTTTGGGCGAGCTCGTCCCGCGGTTCCTTCCTTCATTTATTCGTTAATTCGTTCTCTTTCCACCCGACAAATGTCGCTATAATACGAACATACATAAATACATACCCGTACCTGCATTCATACATATATTCAATTGCGCTGTGCACATGGAACTTACTCGCACGTATGTATGTATGTTTGCATGTTAAAGTCTACTCGCTGCTTTGTCGTGCGTATAAAATTATATGTAAAGTGTCGTTTAGATGCGGCAAATTGCCTTTTGTTGTGTTTTTAAATCATTGCTATTTTATTTCTTTTCTTTTTCCTCATACAAATATAAATTTTATAATTGTTGTTTTGTTGTGTGTATGTGTGTGTGTGTTTCTTTTTTTGTTGGCAGCTAAGTGAACAGCAGCATATTTGCTAAGCCATTTGGTTTCTGCCAACAAATTTGGTGTCAATTGTAAAGCAACCCCTCCGGTGTTGTCGTTTTGATTGCTCTTGCTTTTGGTGTTGTTGTTGTTGTTGTGCACTGCGCGTCACGCACTACAACGTTTTATATTGTGACACGCCTCCGAATGCGCATTCATTTGTAGTATTTATGAATGCAGTTGTACTTATGTACAATACATACGAGGGGCTTAACAAAAGTTCGGAAAGTTGGTGACTCTCAATTTGTTTTTGTTAAACCTAAAATTACCCAATCCTTTGCAATTACTTTATTAGTCTTCCTTTCAAATTTTAGAACGTTCAGCTAGAAAGGAGACGAGAAAACGCAAGGTAGCTAAGTATAGGTCAGACGAAATTCCACCATAAACGCAAACAGAAATTCGCCATGTGGATTCTCTTCGGGTTTCGGCATAATTTACAGCCAATACAACTATGCAACGATTGCACTGTCTTCGAAGACTATTCTGAAGATTCCAGGCCGGACATTTTTCGTAGAGGACGAGCCCCGAGAAGGTCGACTAAAATCTTCCACTGATGACGCTGGTGAAGCCTAAAATTGACGAAGACCCATGATTGACACATGAAATGATTGCTAATGAATTGGGCTAGAATGCCATGGCTGCATCGCGAATATTAGGTAATTATCTGGGATACACGAAGAAATCTTCTCGATGGCTACCACGAATTTTAAATGAGGCCCAAAAAGAGGCTCGAGTGCATTTTGCTCAATTTTTCCTAATCAAATTCGAAAATAGTTAGTCTAGCAAACTTAGTAAAGTCGTTACTGGTGACGAATCTTGGTTCTATAAATACGATCCAGAAACAAATTGGCGCTGCTATTCCACATGAAAAGGGTCAGACGGTAACTGAAAACTGTTACATCGAAGAGTGCTTACCAAAAGTTTTCCCAAAAATTGTTAGAAAACAGGAAGAAAGATGATTAGCGGCGCTACATTTTACATCATGGCAACGCGCCATCCCACACTGCTGAAATAACGAGCAATTTTATGGCGATCTCTGGGTCTCTGGATATAGCACCTTGTGATTTCTGGTTATTTCAAAATTAAAAAAAAAATTAGAAGGAAATTTCTTTAATAACAACGAGGAGATAACTAATGCGGTTAATGCCGACTTGATAAGCTTAAAAAGCAAGATTTTGAAGACTGTTTTCAGAAGTGGATCTAAAAGCTTAAAAAATGCATTGAAATCAATGGTGATTATGTAGGGAAGATACAAAAAGACAAAGATCACGAATAAATGCAAAAAGAGTTTTTTTCTTTTTTTCTGATCAATTTACCGAACTTTTGTTAGTCCCCTCGTACATATATAAATTGCTTCGGTTTTGAAAGATCAGTTGCTCATTTCGCCAGCCGCTCATTTTATTCCAACACTTTGTTAATTTATTCCCTTTGAGCGTTTTTTAACTTTTTTTGTAACTTTTAACAACACTGTTTAATTAAATGAGGAAATTGATAATTGATAGATAAACATAATATAATATTAGAGCAGAGGTCAGCCAGTTCGAGGAACGTGCGCGATTTGGCTGCCTTCGGCCAAACCATGAAGTGTTTATACCTTTCATGATCAAATCAAATTTATGGCTCCTGATCCAATTTGTGGTGTACGTCTTGATATTTTTACAACAAATGGAGAGACCCATAGATGGATTTTTATGATGGTCTTACTAGGACTCGAACATTGGTCTTCCGAATGGCAGTACCCAGTTGCGGCTATTGCGGCCGCGGATGAATTCCGGTGGCTATAGTGGTCCGACCTGTCCGATTCCGGCAACAAATTAAATTTATCTATACATCTATGTACCAATTTTGGTTGAAATATCTCAAAAGCTTAGGGACTAGTTTGCGTACAAGCAGGCGGACAAATTTTACATACATTTTAATGAATCTATCTCTTACCCTTCTTGTACTTTCATACTTCCGGTTTCAAGTAATGTACATACGAGTATATGAAAGGTATACAAATCGGATCGGTGCCTAACATTCTCTTGACCTGATTGCTTCATTCGATGAGGAAAGTGGGATTTCGGACAGACCTAAATTTACTTTTCTTCATGTATTGTATTATCAAAGGGGGACTAACCTTATCGATTTTTTTAACTTTCTTTTACATAATACATTACATTACATATATTTGTATTTTTTATTGACTCTGCTCCAGCATGGCAAGTATAGTTATTGAGTTTGCTCGATCCCGGAACGCTTATCAAACGCAAAATCGTGATACGTCTGAGGGCCCCTGAAAATAGATTCCTTTCACCTTTCTAAATGTTCAAATCAATTATGAAACCTAAGAGAGTAGTGACGCCAGTCCAGTCGAAGTACAAATTATGGTTAAATTACGGTAATTCTCCACCGACTCCTTCTCGCCTATGCCCCTGCAGCTGCGTCAGAAGTTATTAGAGTAGTACCATGAGTTTCCAACAGACAGAGCTCGATTATTATGCTGGTTATTATGCTCATGAACGTCCTGTTTAGACGGAAGGAAGGAAGAACTAAATCACTAAAGTTCTCTTCTCTTCGATCGATGGCCAGTTCTGGATTATACCCTGTCATCTGTTATTGTGTAGATTAAAACGATATCGCCCGCTGTTTTGCCGAAGCGAAGAACTAGCGTAGCTGCAGCTGCTTTAGGATGGTGCATGCTAATTTGGAGTAACTGCACCAACAGAGAGTGCTTCGTCTTCCCTTCTTATGCAATTTCATTGCTATGGAGTAGAAACTTTAGGTGAGTACTCCTCCACAGTCCGCGAGGGCTAGGGGAGAAACTTCGTTGATGAGAAATCTCACGCGATACTGCATCTCTTTGGTCCCCGTTGCCAAGTTGAATGAGCCCCAGAATCTCCTTCGCAACGCCGCTAGATTAGCTGAAAAACAGAAATTCCTTACTTCGGCAATGGCTCCCTTGAAGAGCTTTACAGCGCAAGGCAAGACCTTTAATCTGGCTAGTGTTTCTTACAGCTGGTGCAGAAGTGAACCGATCCGGGTAGTCCCCTTCTATGACCCCTAGGCTGAAGATTTATGCCTCTTGGAATCAATCGCGGTGCTTACCTGAGTTTGGTTTCTCACTGTCAATACCTGTCGACCATTATATGGCAGCGAGATTTTTTGCCGTCTGATCCTCCATTAGTTTATTGGCTCTTTGCACTTTTCTGGATGGGCTTCTTGAGACAGTCCTCCCTTGACTCCCAGCTGATAGTTGAGCCATTCACTCAAAGCTATAAGACTTCTTGTCAGCTGGGGCTGCTTATCCTCTACAGGTATACCTTTTATCCTTGCGTTTTCCGAAGACCGTAGAAGTTTAGTAAACTCCGATGCGGCTCTCGATACTTCTCGAAGGAAGCGATTCCTCATCACACCTTAATGGTGCTGATAAGAGAGAGGGATTGTCTAACAAAAGGTATAAAATCTTAAAAGCAATATCACAATTTAATTGCGCTGGGAATGGGATGTTGGCCGTTTTTCTTTTTACAAGTCAGGTGAAAGCTGGATATCCCTGAGGGTAGAAGTGACCATTTTCAGGTACATACTAAGAGTTTGTAGAGTGAATAGATTTAGGACCTTTAAAAGAATACGGGGAAAATAATACTACGAATTTAAACACTCTAGGGCATAAGAAATGTTTCGAACAGATCGGGCCGGGAGCCGTCCGTAAACGCTGAAAAGTTGTCCTTAATGCTTTTTTATAAGGTTTGAATATAGTGCTTTAAATCCATACGGATGAAGAACTCTACTAATTATGATTGGATATATTTTTTGCTGTCGGCCGCGGAAGCCGAGTGGTTAGCATTTGCGTGCTGACATTCGGAAGGGTTCGGGTTCATATCCTGGTACGACCAACATCCATAAGTTATAGAAAATTAATTTCAATAAAAAATTTAAGTTACATTTTGTAATTGCGATCGCCTCTCGGCAGGGAATATCAACCCCTCCGAGTGTATTTCTGACATGATATTAAAGCTCCTCATAAAAAAACCACCAGACGGCTAAATATAAACTGTAGGTCCCTTCTTTTGTTGGAAAAACATCAAACGCAAAACCACAAATCGGAAGAGGAGCTCGGCTGAAAATCGCTTCAGCGGTTACAAAGTGCCAATTATACATGTATGTATATACAATACATATATATTTGTTTGCTCCTTTCGACTTATTCCACTTATTCTAACCTAACCTAATATACGAGGGGCGGCTGACTTTTTCGCGACGTAAAGTACTTAATGAAAGAAAGGCATATAGCAGTGTAAACGGGTGCGCCGTCTTGAAGAAACAGCACTCCACGCTCTAACTTGTCACATCTCTGCTGTACGACTGCCTCACGGGCCTGACTCAACTCCAAAAAATCTTTACAACTTTCCAATCGTCGCTGCTTGAACGCGCACTAATTTTTTTAATATTCAAATGTTCATGCAAAATCTCTCCAGCTCGTTCTTTGCTAATCTCGATTCCTGCTGCTATATATGTATATATTTTCACTATCGTATATAAAGGGTCAGCGTCCTGAAGAACCAATGACATCTCCTTTTTTACAAGGAATTTAATCTCAGCGTTGTGCTTCCAATTTCGAGAATTTCCAGTTCCCGTTGACATAGTGTTGTTGCTTATTCCAGGAACGAAATTCTAATGAACCTAATGTTATGTATACTAATAATATGTTCCGCAATTAGTATTATTAGTAACTAGATGATGTGTCATCTCTAGCTATCTTAGGTCGCGAAAAAGTCAACCGCCCCTCGTACATATGATCCTCTGGACATGAAATTATTTGCATTTAAACAGCCAAGATACATTAAACGTTTGAATATAAGTAGGTAGCTACATTCATACATACATACGTAACTACACAGCTATATATGTAGTTTCAAATTGAATCAATGAAGATTATGAAGTGTCTGAAATTACTCGCCTTCCCCTTCAGCCATTAGCGGTTGGCTGTAATGACTTCTAATGTACTATTAAGTCAGTTTACCATTTGTTCTTGTGGGAAATTGAAATGCGTTAATTCTTTAAAATTTAAATATGGCACATTTTCAATTGTTCCATCGCGAAGCTTATTGCCTTCATTCGCTCCCATCCGCAACGCAACACACCTAAGCTCAGCTAAATAATTTTTAACGTTTTACATTATTTTGCCATTAATTATGGCAGCATACAAAGAAATAATGCCTTACATACACACATACATACATACATGCCATACATATGGTACATATATAGAAACTCAAAGTGAGCGCGCTCGTTAATGCCACATTATGTTGCACTTTTAATTTTGTGCGACACATTAACACACCCAACAATAACAACCAAAAGGTATGCAAAGCAACAAAAATGAAAAACCGAAAAATGAAGAAGCGAAAAAGTACAAAATGGATGTGGAAGTGGAAGCATTTAAAAAAGAGTTTCTTCCTTCATTCGCTATTAACACCCTCCAGTTGGTTGCGTACATGCATACACATATACTCGTACATACATATGTACATATGCGTTGAGGCGTTCACTCGCTCATTCTGGCTCGTTAAAAAGCAGTTTCCGAGACGTACACAGCGACACAGTTGCATTAATAGATTTAGTGGTTTGAAATTGCATATACATACATACATACATACATACGTACGCATGAACACACCTACATTTACATTATAAACAATGTGTTTCTGTGCAGTGCACTGCTGCGGCCATATGCCCAAAATGTTGCAGAAAATCATCTCCTGCCAACTCATCACTCACTTACATATGTACATATGTATGTATGTACATTCAATTTGAAGTTTTTATTTAATAGTTTTTTTTTCTTTAAATTTCCTTCACTTAGCATTTTCAATCGCTCCGCGCCACCCAAAGTACGTTCTACTAGTAGCAGCAGCAGCAGCAGCAGCAACAAAGTCAAGTTACTGCTCGTTGTCGGTGTTGACAGCGCATTCGTTGCATCGCATAACGGCGGCAACGGCAACATATTCGTACGCCAATAAATCACAACAAATGCGAACTGTCATAATTTGTCATTGAGGCGTAGAAACGCCTTCCTTTTTGCTGGTGTTCCATTCAACATTCAAACTTTACGATTTCCCAAATACTCTTTGGCTACCAAATGCTCGCGTGAGTAACTGCGGAAGCTAGTAAAAGGGTGCAATACCAACTACATACATATGTACAATACACATGTAAAATATTTCAAATAGGATTCTGTTATATACATACATACATATGTTTGAACAAAAGCCTGATTATGCAACAAAAAAAATAAAAATAAATATAAAATAAAATAAAATAAATACTGAGGGGTTAAGAATGATCGCTTAGCCTGGGACGTTTAGAGATTAAGAAAATTATATACAATACATATATAATTATGTACATACGTGTATGTATGTGTATTCGAATTTTGAATTTTTTGAAGGCTCCTCATAAAATTACAACAGTAGTTTGGAGGCCGCTTAGTATAAACAGTACCCCCATTTGTAAAAACAAAACATCATCACGCACAATACAAATTGGCGAAGGAGCTCGGATAAAAGCCACTCCATTTGTAAAGTGCCAATCGTATATAGTACGGTCCACTTGATTAGAAACACTATTTTTTTGAAGAAATTCTGATTAAAACTATTGTGTCAAACTTTTTCTTCTTCTTTACTGGCGTAGACGCCGCTTACGCGATTATAGCCGAGTTAACAACATTGTACCATTCATTTCTTCTTTGTCCTGTGGGTCTCCAATCGGTCCCAAGACCAGCCGTATCCTCTTCCACCTGATCTTTCCAACAAAGTGGATGTCTTGCTCTTCCCCTGCTTCCACCGGCGGGTACTGCATCGATTGCTTGCAAAGCTGTAGTGTTCTCTTTCATTCGGACCATATGATCCAGCCGCTATATCTGGATTCGCTGAACTATGTACATATGTCAATGTCGGCGTATACCTATACAGCTCTGCGTTCCATCGACTGTTGTAGTCGCCAATATCTAAAGGACCATGTTGGTAAGAGTAATTATGTGTTGAATTTCCAGGCTGATAGACGAAGTTATCAATGAATTCAAAGTTATGGTTGCCAGCAGTGACCTGGAGCCAAGACGTTAATGCGCCGCATGTTTATTTGGTGACAGGAGATATTTCGTCTTGTCCTCGTTCACTACCAGACCCATTCGTTTTGCTACCTCATCCCGTCAAGGGGAAACAGAATCAACGACGCGGTTGTTGATGAAACTGCTATCAATGTCACCGGCGTACGCCAGCAGTTGTACACTCTTGTAAAATATTGTGTCTTCACTATTTATTTATGCAGTTCTTATCTGATCTATGTTGTATATACAAGGTTTAAAGCGACACTAATAAGATCCAAGCAACATGGTTGCAGTGAGCTTTAGTTTTTTTTCTGTTTTGCGATATTGAGAAGACTTATTCCAATAATAACAGAGCACACTAATGTTCCAATCGTCAGGCATGCTTTCGTTCGACCATAATTCGCGAAGAAGCTGATGTATTCGCCTTGTCGTTCCTATAAGGGTATGCAGCCACTTTGAGACCGGCACATTTTTCTATAGAACTTCAGACGATTGGTTCAGTCAGTCAGTTAGTCAGCTTCTTCAGCTCTTCATACTCGTGCATTTTGGCTTCTTGATATTTCTGCTTGCAAATGCGTATAGTTTCCCTCTTTAACTCTCCCCACTACCCGCAACGCTGCGAGGTAGGCAGTCTGAATTTTCTCCGTTGCCGCAATTCTCATCTTACTAGCTCTCTCTTTTTAACTAGTCGTAAAGCAATAGTTCCGTTTACAGCTATGTGCAGAGAGCTCTCTCTGAAATATCGCCCCACAGTTTCTTTATACCGAGCTGATAAGTATTCTCAGAGCATATTACAACATGATCGATCTGGTTTCGATGTTCTCCTTCAGGTGAAAGCAATGTAGCTTACTGAGGTTTCTTAAGCAGATATCTAGTCCGGGTACCGGCAAAGTCGATCAACCTCAACCCATTTTGGGATATTTCATTGCGGGAGCTGAAATTCACGACAGTTGCACGAAGGCGAGGCTCATAAGTACATACATAGTATATAGTACATTACAAATGCTCATAAGGGGTATTTTTGGTCACATTTTGCTTACCTTCCGTCAGAGCCTCGGCACATCTTGTAAAACTTTGATTTGATGTGGTTTTGTGGCTAGATGTTCATGACAGGACTCGGCCTGAGTCTCTCTTCCACCACGAAATCCACCAACACCAATGCCCGCTCACAGCCACACTTCTGTTGAACAGACGCTGCAAAAATAATCTGGAGAGCACTTATACCTCGCAGTAGCTCCACTAAAGCCTTCTCTTTTTAGCTGTGATCAAGGGTTTCACATGGGTTGGTCATGTTTCTAGGGTGCGCGACGTGGACGCAAGCATGGAAATTGAGTATAGCCTTAGTATCGTAACTGCAGGACTACACACCTCCTTTTGTAATTATTTTCGCGTCTTTCATTTTCAGAAACACAAGTGCCGCGAAAACAGCTTGTCACAAGGTTCCCACGCTTTGGACACCTGTAGTGTGTGATCTTAATATTCACCATAGCTCACTATTCATATTTTTATTGATATTTTTATGTGTTTATTTGTTGGGGACAATACTAAATATAATAGCTTCCTTAATATAATTGAGGAAGCACCTGTTGTGTAAATATTGCTTAAGAAATCCTTGTCTTCTTTTTCTTTTAAAACAACAAAATCAACGTAATAATTAAATTACAAAATTTTAATATTTCAAGCTTCAAAAGCCGAGCCGACTGGTTTTTTGCATTTTTATGTGGAAAAATTTTCCGTCGGCATTGAAAAGGAAAACTATTTAACCCTTCACACGCACATACTAAGTATGCACTTATGCACATAAACACGCATAACCTTATAATTTCCAATGTTCACACATTTCATACGTTCCGTGTTGACCAGACAAACGGACACCCGCTTTTAATTTCATCATAAACATGACTAGTAGCTTCGGCCATTTTTTTGTTTGATTTTTTTTTTGGTTCAATTAATTAATAAAATATTAAAACTATTACATTTAATTGCCTTTCACAACTAATATGACACATTTTGACAAATGGCTTCCGTGTCAAAATGGCAGTTGAGAGTCGACGGATCGAGCCGAGCGGCTTCGGTGTTGACGCTGAAATTACTGGCGGGCGTAAAATGAAATAAAATAAAATATTCACCATCCATAGCTAATGGTGCCGATTCCAAGTAAGAAAATTTACATGAAAATGAAAAATGAAAATCTCGCTTGCATTTAAAAAAAAATAATAATAAATAATAAAAGAAATAAAAAACAACTTCGTTTTGTTGCGACTCGTTGACCGCCACTGTCACACATTGTTGTTTGAAGAAATCGATGAAAAGAACGCCGATCGACAGCACTGCCAACGCTGATGATGATGATTGTTATGACGTGCAGGAGGAGATGAAGAGGTGAACACGTGGAATTATTATAGAAAGATAATTGAATGTTTCGGCAGTTCTAAAAGAATGCTATTTGTCATAAAGAAAATCACAGCGATGACAACGAATGCCCGCACACACGTGTAACGAATGAAAGTCATAAGCGGCGAGTAATCAAGTTGGGAAATCAATGGGAACGACTTGAAGACGCTGAATTGAGACATTAAGTCGCTCAACGGAGTATGTAAGAATTGTAAATATTATATTTATTTATTATTGTGTATGAAAAATGCATAACGTAAAGTGAGCGCGTGTGTTTTTGCGTGTGGGTATGTGTGCTAAGAGGGGTTACAAACGTTTGGACGTTGACTCGTACGTGCCTATAAGCCATGGGAATGAGTATCGCTTAAATGTCACTCCGATGAATATGAAGAAGATTGCGCAAGTGGAGGATTGCATCTGCGCATATACATGTATATTTGTACATACATACATATGCTTGTATACTTCGTTTTATGAACTGTAGCACAGCGCCGAAATTATGAATCGTTGGTTCCCATGTACATACATACATACATATATTTCGGCTGATAAAACAATAATGCCAGCAATATAATTGTAATTAATTAATTCAACAAGACATTGCGGCACGCCGCAGCCACTGCCGACGCTGAGGGGGACAAAACAGCGAGCAATATGAACCGACAGACAAATACAGGAGACATTGCCTAATTAGTGATTCAGGTGGGTGTTTGCATTTTTCGGTTTTCAACAGTATTCAATAGCGCTGAGGGTGCATTTGGCAGCCAGCACGTTCTGGGACAGGGATTACGAAGGGGTCCCAATACAGACATACATACATACATACCATAAGTAAGCAACGACGGCACTGTTAGCGTATTCAAAGAGCTTTCTTGAATGCATACGCATCGATCGATGATCGGTGATCGCGCTTTAGACAAGATTTTGAGCGTGTTTTCGGCGTATCGCAGTGGCAATGAGACAACTGCGCAGAGGTACCGCATAGCTGCTGTAACCATTGCAGTCAGCGCGACACAGGTAAATTGATTGCTATGCAGTCAGAACGTACGGTCGATCGGTAATCAATGAACTACGGGTACCCATCAACCCATGAAAATGCTTATGGGTGAACATGTATCAGCGTTTGGGCTCATCAGTCAATGCAGCTGTCAGTGGCTCCGGCAGTGTTGTCTTTTTTTGCAAACCGTTTATCGGAAAACATGATCGCCAACAAGTTGTAATAAACTCTTTTAAGTATATTTGGCAAAATATTTGCTTAATTTATGTATGCACATATGTAGGCACATAGGAATATATGTATTTATATGTACGAGTATGCCTACCAGTTTGCTGTTTCACTAAATATTTCGCAAACAATTTGCATATGGCAATCGCCCAACCACCATCGTCTGACATTTCAACATTAATGAGTTGTAATAATGTCTTAATGCGGCTCATCGCTTTCAAGTCGAAAATGTTTATTCTCTGTAATCGATAATCGATAGTTTATTGCTATTTTAAATGCGAGACGAGTGCAATAATGCTTGAGACTCTTGGGAATAACGTCGCGAATTACGAATGCTCGTGCATACATACATATAGACATACATGCATTTACACATATGTATGTATGTATATTTGTTTAATAAATGCCAATTAATGCAGCAATTTGTATTTTTTAATTGATTTGGAAAGCTGACGACTTGGTTGCATGTGATCATTTACATACATACACACGGATACAAGTAAATATTAAACCTGCAAAAAAGAGACGAAAACAGGATGTGTGCGAGATGAGTTGGAAAAGAAAATGCATGTAATATTTTTTGTCAGAAATACTTTCCCTGCCGAGGGGTGACCACAATAAAAAACTGATTTTTTTTATTTGAAATAGTTTTCTATAATTCTGGCTGTTGGGTTAGGACTCGAACTCACGACCTTCCAGATGATATTAAGCACTGCTAACCATACGGCTATTGCTTACTTGCTTACTTTACTGGCGTAGACACCACTTACGCGATTATAGCCGATTTTATAACATTGCGCCATTCAATTCTCTTTTTTCGCTGTTTGGCGTCAATTGGAGATACCAAGTACACGTATGACAGGTCTTTCTCTACCTGGTTTTTCCAACGGAGTGTAAGAGTGTATGTTTTCGCATTCCTGCGAAACCTCGTTTGATATCGACCGGATCGGAGAAGTCCCTCTCGATCCTGACGGAGCTTTTAGTGTTGCTTAAGGTCAGTTTACATAGCCGTATAAGTTTTGCGAAGATAATAAATTTAGACTTAGCGATGTAGAGGCAGCTCCCTTTCGTGATGTAGAAGGCTGCTTTAAAATCGGCGAAGAAGTGGTCTTTTCCATATTTGGCGAATGGTGAGTATCTGGTCAATGGTTGACTTACCAGGTCTAAAGTCACATTGATAAGGTTCAATCAGTATGTTGCCTGTTGGCTTTAGTCTTTCACACAATACGCTCGAAAGGACCTTATATACGATATTAAGGAGGCTTATCGCGCAGTAATTGGCGCAGCCTGTGGGGTCCCTTCTTTATGGATTGCATTCGTGTTTATGTACTAGACGATTCCTTTTGGTTGAAGAGACTCAGTCTTTTGTGCCCTATTGCTCACAAATAAGTGTGAATATAGATCGTAGATCCGTTTCATTTTATATACAAGCCAATTAAGGAAGGCAAACCAGTGCCCGGTAGATTTTTTTTATGACCGCCACAAAACCGAAAGGAGTTCTAAACTCAATGGCTTTAATGTTGCATGTTGTGCCGGCACAGGAACCAGCCGAGCCATATCCTAGACAAATCTTCAAGCGGTATGCAAGGCCATCACAATGAAATCACATGAAACACATTGCAGTTGATACGATGGCTACACTGAAGTAACTACATATCCACTGAGCTCCAGGTAACAAGCGCATCATGGGAAGCGAAATAGTTGATGGGATTTTCAAAAGTACCAGACGTCTGCGACGAAACTAGTAAATACGAAAGACTTTAAAGGCCCAGTACAGTAATTTTTCTAAAAGAGCTCGAAGGAGCTATTTGCTTAAAGGACTGCGCAGCATTTGTGGTTTAATGACAGGCTACAGCATTAGTAGCAGTGATACATGTAGGAAGCACTTTATCCCCATGTCAGTTGTAAGGCAGTGGGGGGCAAAGTTTTGGTGATTTCAATACAAGAAACCGTGTTGAGTCTGCCTGGACCATCTTTAAATGCAAGGATAATCATCAAACATCCATATATCAAAAGATTTGCTACCAATGCACCTATGTTGTAATATATATAATTGGCGCTTTGTAACCGCTGAAGCGATTTTCGGCCGAGCTCCTCCTCCAATTTGTGGTTTTGCGTCTTGATGTTTTTCCAACAAATGGAGGGACCTACAGTTTATACTAAGCCGCCTCTGAACGGCTGACGGTTTTTGACGAGGAGCTTTATTTCATGTCCGAGGGGCGACCGCAATTAGAAAATTTAATTTAATTTTTTATTTAAATTAATTTTCCATAACTTTTGGATGTTGGTGGCACCGGGATATGAACCCGAGTCTTCCGAATGGCAGGACGCAATGCTAACCACTCGGCTACCGCGGACGCCAATGTTGTAAAAGAAGAGTTTAAAATACATATATATACACGTATATTGCTCTAGATTCCACTCAGACCACTATTTCTTCGAAAGACACGCTCCCATTTTGAGTGTCCAAAAATCATTTCTCCCTTGACTCGACAACTCGATACTTTATACCTATGTATACATATTGCGCGCAGTTAGAATTGGAAAGTGCCTCTGCGAGCGAAGCGTATGGGTCTGGTAGTGAACGAGGATAATACGAAATATGATACAAACAGTCTTTACACTTGCTTTTCGGCTCCAAAGTTACTGTTGATAGTTTTAACTTCGAGGTCGCAGATAATTTCGTTTCTTTATGGACCAGCATTAACTCCAAAACGCTGAATCACTGTTTCCAACAGGTAGTGCTTTGTATTGACTAGGCAATTGAATAGTAAAGTCTTCGCTCGACGCACCAAAACCAAACTCTACAAGTCCATCATCATTTCCGTCGTTCAGAAGCGTGTGTAATGTCAACATTTAGTGAGTCGGCCTTGGGAGACTTCGAGAGAAAAGTTTTGGTCTTCTGCTTATGGGAAATGACGAATATCGTAACGCATGGAACAATGAGCTGGATGAGGTAATGGACAGCGAATGAAGAGACAACGACTACGATGGTTAGGTCATGTCGTCCGAAAGATTGAAATCACTGAAAGTGTTCCATGCGATCTCCGATGGAGGGAGCAGAGAAGAAGGATCAGGAAGATATCCATCTGGTCCAACTTGGTATTTCCAACTCCGCCAAATATTGAAGACAAGGAAGGAATGGCGCGCTGTTCTTAACTCGCAGTGCTTGAGCCAATGAAGACGGTTCTATTGGAACTTCATACTTAAGAATATATCCATCTTCGGAATTTTATGCTATTGTAAACAACCGTTAGTTTGGCAAACCCTTTGTATGTGCTGGGGTCCTTTACTAAATTAGAAATCTGAATTTCATTTAAATTCACTTAAATAAAGAAAATATGTTAATCATTTGATGAATTCATTATCATCTTCCTAATCCACTCATAACAGCTGTAAGATCCATTTAAGCTCAGTAATTTATGCACACCATTACATACACGTACGTACGTACATTTAATATCTCTCACTTGTAATGTAAAAAAATCAAAAATTAAGGCATCAGAGATACATACATATACATTTTCCTTTCAATGTAATAAAAAAGCTCTTCTCTTTGACTTCACCATCACCTTCGCTCTCGCCCTCGCTCCATTATACTTTCGTTATTTATTTACTTTGTTGTTGTTGATTTAGTTGTAGCTTACAAATTATGCTTCACTTTCTGAACATCAAGCAGCGAAGTGGGCGTTGCCAGCGGTTTCAACGCCACACAATCGTCATCACTTCTCTGGGGTTTGTTGGGGTGGGCGATGTGGTGAAAATGGTATTGTAAGCCGAGGGGGGCGGTTTTCGCCATTGGCATTCAGGGTTGGGACAAGTGGATGCTGAATTGCTGCTAAATAAATTTTCCGTAACATATTTATGAATGTAATTTGATCGGATGCGCTTTTTGGGGCATTTGGTTGGAGTGTGAAAATTAGTTGAGTACATAAATATACTGGAGCAATAAATATTAATACATAAATAGTTTGAAAGAAAAGAAGCTCTAAGTCTCTCTCATCATTTCCATCTCGCTGTAGGGTGCAGAAGCGTGGCTGATGACGACAACCGGTATAAAAAGTTTTCGAGAAAAACGTTTTCCAGAAGAGTTATGGTCCTCTGCGCGTAAGAGATATGCGACGATTAGCTTCGAACAGCGAAAAGAAGAATCCATTGGCTAGCTTGCTGCGACACGATCTCTCTCTAAAAATCCAACACCAAATGTAGTAAATCTCACAAGGACTTACTCTCTTTTTAGTTCCGTCCATGGCGAATCTTGAACGACCATAAGTCAGCTTTAACTTCAGCGTGGGCATCAAAAAAAGCTAAAAAAAATAATATTTCTATTTGCGGTCACCACTCGGCAGGGAATACGAGGTGTGACAATAAAGTAATGAGACGGATTATATTGCCGCGATTGTGGTAACCCTGCGACCTTGAAATTCCCTTTCCCTTCTCTCGGCATCCTTCTCCTCTCCATTTATATTATGTATTTGCCATCGCTCTAGCTTGTTTAGTTCGCTTGCTGTGTCGTGTTGAGTAAACGTGTGTTCGTGGTCTTCGTCACGAAAATGGAAAAACGAAATCAAGAGCAACGCGTCGTGATAAAATTTTGCGCTAATCCCACGCTGCTTGATCGAGTTATTACAGGTGATGAGAACTGGTTTTTTCAACACGACCCGGAAACCAAACGACAAATGGTTGTTTCCGCCCGGCCCCCGCCTGAAAAAAGCGCGCATGAGCAAGTCGAAGGTGAAAACTATGATCATTGCGTTTTTTGATAGCCGTGGAATCGTCCGCAAAGTCTACTATCGTCAAGTATTGCGAAAACGAGTCAGCAGGGTGCGCCCAGACATCGCTCGTAACTGGAACCTTCATCACGACAACGTTCCGTGCCACATCGCTCTCAGCCTGCCCCAGTATTTGGCCTCTAAAGGGATCGCCGTATTGCAACTACCGCCTTATTCGCCCGATATGTCACCCTGTGACTTTTTTGTTCCCTAGAACAAAATTAGTGGTCAAAGGAACCCATTTTGAGTCGATTGATGACATCTAGGCGGCCGTGACGAGGGTACTCGCCGACGTCCCAGTCGAAGCGTTCCAGAAATGTTACGAAGTATGGAAAACGTGCTGGAATCGTTGTATAGCTGCACAAGGGGACTACTTTGAGGGGGTTGGCAGAGTTGTAGAATAATTTTGAAACATGCGGTGTTTATGGAATCAGTCTCATTACTTAATTGTCACACCACGTATCAAAGCACCTCATAAAAATCCATCAGCCGTTCGGGGGTATAAAATGCTTCCAAGTCGCACAGCATGAATTGGAGAGTTCAGCCGAAAGTCGTTTCAATGGTTACAAAGCGGCAATTAAACTCGTATATAAATAATAAGGTGGCAGAAAATATTGCAGAAAGGACTCTCCACTTATAAGCCATGTAGCTGCCATTGAGTTAGTCTCTAAAAATTATATAGATTGGTGCCATTAGTAACACGTAGGCGGCATAAGGAGACACGTATGAGAAATAAACCTCCTTTGCTTTGTCTCTCCCCACCTAAAACTCGTCTTAGATTTCTAAGAGCATCGCTGCTCAGTGAACTAGAAGAAGTTTCTAAAATAGATAAGGCCTTCTTAACTTCATAACTTTAACCCGAGTCTGGCCCTACGGAAGACCAACTGGAAGCGTATAAAGCGTATCAACCGCCCAAGTTCAAAATTTCTTAATTTCATACTTCAAAAACTTCCCACTTCGAAGGAATGATGAAGAGTTGTATGCGATTTGAATTGGCTTGGATCTGGGCAAACCGACTAATGGATAAGCATATCACAGCAATTTTTCCCATTTCCTCCAAATTGTGTACGGGATGGTTAAAAATCCAACTAGATCAGTTGTTGTAGGATGACCTAATTGATTTCTGAAATTTTGATTCTGTTTTTTTTCAATATTTATATCTTCCATGAACATGGAGTTCGAGCAACCATAGATTGGTTCCGCACCAGGCTTACTCTCGTGAATAATGCGCTTCCTCAGAGACGCCGTACTGTGCGCACCGAAGACGTTCTTGCTTTTGTGGAGTAGAATATCGAAGAAGACCCTAATAAGACCATCCGCCATCGCTTGCAAAAAATGGAGCATGATTTGTGGTCCTACAAAATCCTACTAGCGCAAGAATTGCAGCCGAATGAGTCACATGTTCAGTGAATGTGCTCAAAAGGAGATTGCCACCGATCCCGATTTTCACTAGAAAAGTTTGTTCAGTGCTGTAGCTCACTTTTGGTTGAATGGGTGCGTTAATAATCAAAAACAAAAAGCCATTTTTTGGTGTGCTTTATGGACAGAGGGAATCATTGATCCACATTTCTTCAAAAACGAAGCTGACCATTATGCTACAGTCGATGGGGAAATCCATAGAACCATGATTAATGACTTTATCGTTATGTGGATGAACTTTACTTCCAACAAGATGAAGCTACATTCCTTACAGCCAACGAAACACTCAATTTATTGAAGGAAACTTTAGGTGAGCACATTATCTCGCGTCCTGGGCCTGTGGCGTGACCTCCAAGATCGTGCCTTTTATATCGCTGGACTATTTTTTGTAGGGTTTTGTAAAGTTACTTGGTTAGGAAGATAAGCCCGAGACGATTGCCGCCTGGGAAGAGAATATTCATCGCAAAAAAGTGGTCAAAAATCGGTCATCCCGCGGCGGTCAATTATTGCCCGATATCATATTTAAAACATAATGGCAAACCCTTATTTCATAAGAAAGCTAAATTTATGGCCATAACATTAGATTACATGCGTTCTATTGCTTCTTGAAAATGGCATGTCAAAAAAAAACAAACTTTATGTATCTTGACTATGTGTATCTTGATTTTTTCAAACAAATGAATGGACCTGCAGTTTATTCTAAGCCACCTCCGAACGGTTGATGTTTTTTTATGAAGAGTCTTTTATTTCATGTCAGAAATACACTCGGAGGACTTGACATTTCCTGCAATCAGAAAAATTAATTCTCTATAATTTTGGTTGTTGGTCGAACCAGGACTCGAACTCTGGCAATCCGAATCTTAGTGCGCAATACTAATCACTCGGCTATTGCAAGGCTCAAAGTTAACACTGACATCAGAGGAGCCGCCCTCCTTACGCACTTCTTGGAGTAACCAGAATGTAGACATTTTACCATTAAGTCTTTGAATCTCGAGCGCATTTCCAAAAATGCTAGATTGTGTCCAGTGAACCTTGATTTGCCGGTATCCCTCTATCAATACGTCCCCTTCTCTGGGTGGTTTATAAACATCAATACGACAATTATATTATCAAAATACTTATATTTATTATCGTCATTCTTTCAGTAAATTGAGTTGTGAGTTGCAACGAAGGAACTGAGGAATTTATGTTTTATTTTGTGTGGAAAAAATCCCATCCAAATTGACAGCCACTAACAACAAATTCACTGTGCGGAAATCCGTGGGTGTAACTAGAGCGATTGCAAGCAGCGCCCGCAGCAATCAACACATTTGCCAACAAAAAAAAGAAAGAAGAAAATAAAATAAAAAAAAACATATTTGCGATGCCACATACGTCAGGGAAAGTTGTTAACAGTCTGTCTGTCTGGTAGGTGGTTTTAGTTCAAATAAAAGAAAATAAAAAAATAAATAAAAAAGCAATAACAACATGCGTTTCGTCGTTGCCCAGCAGCAGCAGCAGCAGCCTTGAGCTGAGGCAGTAACTTGTGTATTTTTTAAGTGCTTACTAACGGTACAGGAGTCGGTTTTTTACTTTTTCCAATTTTTGCGCAGTCACCAAAATGTGTCCAAAATAATGTCCAAAATAGACAAAAAAAAAAAAAGAATAAAAAAAGAACAAAAATAAAAAAGTGGAAAAATCTTCGTCCGCAAAGTGAGCTCTGGTGGCATTTAATGCTGTTGTAATTGTGGGTGGACACCCACTGCGACATAAATTGCGTCCGGTGCACGCACACTACCGGCACATACACACACTGACATGCCTACTTTTGCATGTGCGGCTCGTTTTTTAGCCACAACCTAAACACAAACGCATACGTGTACTTGTCTTCTGCCTTCTGTCTTTCCTTTCAATATTTAATTTATTTGCGGTTTCATACTGCCATACATGTGTGTGAGTGTATGTGAATGTGCTATATTTTTGGTGACTTTTCATTTTGGCGTACATTTAGCAATCGCAAATTGCGTATCATAAGCACCACGGGTGGCATCTCCCCAGCTCGTTCTCGTTCATCCTCAACGAATTCTTTGCGCTCTAATAGTTTCCGTCTGGGCCGCCTTCAATAAACTCGAACGGTAAATTGCTTGAATCGCCTCTATATTTGGTGATAATAACTGTATACAGTATCTGTCCGCCAAATCATCAGCACCCCGCATCTTTATTAATTTACTCAGAGTGACGTTTTTATGGCGTTTTTTATGTCAACTCACTCTTCCTTTCCCATTTCCTTGAAACACACAACATTCACTTTCCAACAACAACAACAACGAAACACCTCTCAACTAACTATTTCGATTGGTTTGTCTGCTCTTCGATAAGCCACTTCACTTACTAACTAAATACATACATACGTGTACATACATACACTTGTACCTGCTTTGGATAATTTCTCCGCTGTAGCGGGTGGCTACCCTCATCATCGACGCATTCTCAGCGCTCATCGCTGATGTGTCGTTTAAACTGTGATTTATTTGTGACACTTTTGCCACTTTCGTTCCATTATGGTCTGGAGAGTTGTAGATTAGTTTGATCTTATCTCTGCTTACCTGATCCCCTGCCTTACTGTGACCTCGTAAAGTACAATGCTGCCACATGTGTTGTTGTACACGCATTCTGACTGCGGGATGTCGTCGGATGCCACACACACAGTTAGTTGTGGTACGTGTGATTTTAATCATTATTGTATTTAAACTGCATTAGATAAAGGAAGTGCGTAGGTGTGGGAGCGAGCAGGAAAGACGGCTGGTGTAAGTAAATTTACTTTTTTAATGAATTATTGATGTACGAGTATGTAAGTGTGAGGCCGCTACCTTGGCGGTATGTAGTTAGAAACTAGAACTGGCAACATAACACTGAAGTCCATCTGTACAGAAGGAGATTAGTAGTGATGCGTAATCTTAGCCATGATCCAGCTTGTGGTGTGTTTCTTCAAGGTCTTTCTGCAAATGGAAAATCCTACAGTTTTAAGCGGCGATCGAGCGTCTAACAATAGCCGGGTTATTAGCAGTGTGTACTACCAAGCGGAAGGGTTCGAGTACTGACCAAGCCAGAATTCTAATTACGGTCAACCTCTCCGAGTATATTTCTGACATAAAACATAAATATCTTCCCACGAAAATCTATCAGCCCTTCGGAGACGGCTTAGAATAAATTTTAGATTCCCCCATTTGTTGGGAACTCAATTCTTTAGAGGATGAACCTGGACGAAAATCGTTTCAGCTCTTCATGCGAAACCATTTTGAAACCTCACGAAGGTGTTGATATTTCCTGAAGAGGGCTTTTGAAAAAAGATTGCTATCATACGGGTCTTACATGCGATTGAACTGCGGATTCTCAACATGGTTGCCCATACAGATACAGTGACCGCCAGACGCATATAAAGTGTGTACTGTTTGAGTAGGTATGTATGTACGATTTTAGTGAATGAACGTCTGATACCAGTTGTAAGAAAATGACGGACTATTTGCATCAAGAGTTGCGCTTAAACTCAAAGAGTCTGGACTCTGCTTGAGCATAATGCTATGCTGTGCAAAAGACCTTACCTTAAGCCTGAACAACCACCTAGACACACCAGGAAGGGAGTAGGTACTTGACTACACATACTCCATTCAGCACCATATTCAACAACCCCTAGACAGGACGGTGTACCGACAGACTTTAAGAATCTTTCACCGAGAGTCCGTCAACACCTTCTTGAACTCTCTTTTAGTGAACGGTGCTCTCGGAATCCAAGCACCAGCCGTTGCAAGCGAAAAGCTCGAGCTGCCTTAGGTGAAACGAAATACTGGCGCAATACGGTATATTGTAGTCGATTTAATTTCTATTTATCCAAAGTTGACCCAGTGCAATAATATTTCGCACGGCACTAACCACCTCTTTGCATACCCGTTAAAATCTTCTCATCTAACCACCTTTTCCTCTGGTTGGAATCCTTCTAAACGGCTCGTACAGCTGGAAGGTACAGGAACTTACGTTAAATGACCTCGAGACGTAGACTGGTCTTACTTGCTCCTAAGCGAGGTTGGACAGCCGCTACAATAACAACAACAACAAATTTTTGATTACGAATGGAAAGAAGTTTGATGGAACTGATGCCCCCGAGTGTATTTCTGACATGAAAATCAAAGCTCCCCATAAAAAACCAACAGCCGTTCGGAGGCGGCTTAATAAAAATTGTAGGTCCCTCCATTTGTTTGAAAAAAAAAATCAAGACGCATACCACAAATTGGAGGAGGAGTGCCATTTATATATATGTAGATACACACAATAAGGTCGCGTCTAAAATCCTGTCGGATCTTTATATAGGTTTGTCACTGCCGCAACATTCCTCAGAAACTATTTTGGTGAATGTTTCTGCGGTTACAACAACAACAGCAACAGACAGGCGTATATACATTTTTGGTGGCTTTGTCTTAAATTTGTCAAATTGGTTGATAGCAATCTGCATCACCTGAAATTATTTTTTTACAATAAACATAATTTATTTAATTTATGTATGTGTACAGAAAACTTTCATAGTTAGGAAAAAATTAAAAATGTTTGACACTTAAATACTGTGCAATATTATTGAGCAATATTTGCATCAGTAAAGTCTGACGTTTACCAGCACCACAGCAGTGCTGCCAACAAAACTTGACATTTATAAAGAAGCAACACTTGCTAAAGGGGGAAACAGGGGAAAATAAATAAAAGGATTGGAAGCAGTGAACAAAACAAAACAACAAAGGTATACAAAAAAATTCTACATAAATGTCAAACAGCTGAAAGCAACAGGAAACAATAACAACAAAAACAAAAACACGTTCAACAATTGTGGGTGCAGCAAAGGCGCTCAAGTCATAATTTTTCGTTTGAATACCTTCATAAATACTCCAAGTGAACTCTTAATTTCGTAGTGGCTAGTAAATAAGTAAAAAAAAATTCTAAAATTCCTATTGATCTGTAAAATATTGTATTATAACTATTTGCAACAAAAAATTACTTTATTTTTATACCGAAAAGCTCAAAAATCGTGAACATATTGAAAGTCATAAGAAGTACGCGAACTTGCTTGATGAGAATGTCGAGCATAACTTTGTGAAGAAGAGCTTAAGCCAAAATGAGCTGAAACAAAATTAAGTAGTAAAATAATAAGAATACGTGAAGCGAAGGCAACTAGATTGTTGAGTGCTCGGAGCAGTAGTAACGGAGGTGGCAGCGTCTTCGCCAGCAGCTTAGCTGATAAAAAATATTACAAACCATTAATGTTGTTGTGTTACGAGTTGATGGTGGCAGTGAATGGTCGTCAGCTACACAAGTCTCTATCTGCGTTGCTCAACCTTTGTGCTAGTACGTTTTGGCCACATCACGGAGACGGTCGGAAAACGGCGGTTCGTTACGATCAATGCAAATACGATTGTAGCGGTAAAACTGGATTTTAGTTTTCTACAAAATTGTGCCATAGCGATAGAAGTACAAACTAAACACCGATCAACAAGCAAACTAGCCAAGCAACTAATGTATTAAAATTAGCATAAAATTCCATTACGATTTGGTCAAGAATTAAAGGCGAAAGTCGGTAAAGTTTGAGTGATAGCTGCGGTTGGAGTGCTACACTTGTGATTTGAGTAATTTAAATGGGAACAAATTGTTTTCTATAATCACAATTTGCCACGGTGTACTAGTCCACGGTTATGTGTACAACGTCGCCGGCGTACACAATTCCCCGTTCCTTTAAGTTGATATATAGTGATAAAAAACCACCCACAACTCGTCAACATTGTACACTTAACCTCGCACTTAGCTAGCCTTTAACAAACGCCAAACTACAACAACTAAACATGTTGCGTTCTTTACGTTCCTTTTATGGCAAAATTATAATTTTTGCATTGGTAGCGTTCTGCTTTATACTTTACATTAAAGTGCTGCAGGTGGAGGATACAATTCGAGAGACACAAGATCAAAATGAGAAATTGAAAAAGGAAGTGCATGAATATAGCGATGTGCTGCCGAAAGAACAACAAGCTGCACACAAAGGACGCATTAATCCGCGTCATCGTGTAATCGAACGCCCGGAAGATAATGAAATTTTAAAGAAACCAAAACAAACTACACTCACAACAGAATCGGCGTATGAGTTAAGTATACGTTTGGATTTGGAAAAGCAAAATCCCGCTTTAGGAGCACTTGGAACGGCTTCACATTTGACTGGTGAAGCTGCACGGCGTGGCGATGAAATCTACAAAAAGATATCATTAAATCAAGAGCTCAGCGAAAGGTTATCTTATAATCGTACCTTGGCTGATTCCCGGCATCCAGCGTGTTTAAAACAAAATTTCAATATACCAACACTACCGAGCACTAGTGTCATTGTCATATTCTACAATGAACCATATTCAGTGCTTGTCCGTACAGTGCATAGTACATTGAATACATGTAATGAGAAGTTATTGAAGGAAATCATTTTGGTTGATGATGGTAGCTCAAATGAGGAGCTACATGGCAAATTGGATTATTACATCAGTACGAGAATACCTAATGGGAAGGTGAAAGTGTTGCGTTTGAAAAATCGGTAAGTGTTCAATGTGAGTTGTTAAGTTGTCTCTAATGTTAAATGCTCTTGTTTTCAAGAATGTTTATAATTTGCGGTTGAAAATATTTGTGCATGTAGA
Organism: Ceratitis rosa; assembly: GCA_037013455.1. Lineage (NCBI taxonomy): Eukaryota > Metazoa > Arthropoda > Insecta > Diptera > Tephritidae > Ceratitis > Ceratitis rosa. The sequence goes on along the minus strand of JAWMAG010000399.1, from coordinate 789,204 downwards.
CATCTTATTGCATTAGAAGTGGTGCCAAAATATTCGACAATGATATTTCATAAGACTGCGTAATGATGTAAGGATATTATCGATAGTAACGAAGCATGAAGGGGGAATGTAGGGTTGTTCAATCACTATCAACTGAACACCAAGTCGTTCGGTAGTCGAAGATGTCCACACCAACCACGCTATTATGACTTCCTGTACCAACGCCACCGCATTCACAAATTTGCCGAATATTTTAACATAAAATGACGCCAAAATTAGTACACAAGCACTGCTACGCTGGCTTTAATACGCAAGTACCAAATCGAATTTTTCAACTTCGAAATATGTATTCGCGTGTGTTCAAAGCTTTCAGTGCGAAGAGCGTTATTGTAGGCAAACTTGGTAGCTTCAAGTTCTTAGAATTTGCTCGAAATGAAAAACACTAAAATTTTGTGGTCACAAAAGCAACAGCAACAATCAACTTCAGCCAATAAATGATTTATGTACAATACAACTCCAACATTGGCATGACATTTTATGAGACTTCATGACGCCACAAAAAACTTAGTAGTGTCATCTTCATAAAATACCGTAGTGTCATCTACGGAAAGGTCAATAAGCTAAAGTTCATCTAACGTTTGGCCTAAATGCCACTTGTCAATGCTAACAAACGAACAAGATGCTTACTTGCCGTTTTATAATGGAAACTTGCTCTGCTGCTATATACATTTAAATTTATAACTATATTGTATATACATATGTATGTATTTCTATATATGTATATATTTAGAAATAAAAATATAATTTGTTGCAGCATCTTCAGCCGAAATTAGACTCATCAATTGGTGATCATTTCAACATTCGAACTCACAAATCTGTTAAAGGTGCGCTGAGTTCGCTTCGATTTAGCCGCCAAGCATGGCTTACTAGTTTTCTTGCCAGCTTTTCTACTTACATCTACTTCTCAACATACAAATATACATACATTTTAACCTGCTATATATTTTTGAATATATACGAGTATATTGGTGTTGTTGTTGTAGCGGCTATATTTATTTGTAGTTTAGTTTGGTTTCGTGGCTATCTTTTTGTTAGCTCTTGGTTTAAATATATTATTTCTTCGTAATTATTTTGTTTTATCTGTCGTTGTGTATGTTCGCTTTGAATTTGAATACTTGATGCTGCGGAGGCTGAAACAAAGTTGCTGTTGTATCATATGTTTTGCTTTCTAAACGTCATTGCACGCAACGGCGACTACGTTGCACATGTTGGCACATCGGCAGACATACCTATATACGTATATATATAACACAAACATGTACGCACGTATCTCCTGTTCTGATCTTATTATTAGCACAGTTGTTAAGATTTTTTTTAAATACATATACCTCTTATGAATAAGAAAAGGTGTTAAATTATGAGTTGATGTTTGTGAATACCGATGGGAGAAGGCAAAATACTATAAAAATATATACCAAATAATTGGGCAATTCCGCTTAATAGTGGGTAAAGTCAGTCGAAATCGTAGACATCATTCAACGGGAGGCCCAAGAAATACTAAATTGTATATTTACTTTGGTCCGATGTATGCAAGCACCAGGAGACGAGAGAAACCCACCTAAATTTATACCGGTCGGATGAGGGCGACGAGTTGAGGGATTTAGCCATGTCCGTCTGACCTCCTGTTTATGCGCAAACTAGTCGCTCAGTTTTTGGGATATTTCAAATCCACTTGTATTCATTATAGCATATATGTATGTATACGACCGACTTTACAGATTTAATATTTTGGGTCATAAATTTGTCGAAAAAGCATCTAAGAGCGTGTCACTGGTACTGAAAATGATCAAAATCGAATAACTATATTATATAGCTCCCACATACCGAGTTTTTTTTAGATATAAGACTTTGATCTAAACTTCGTCCAAAAAGCATCTAAGTACATAAAATTTGGTATTCTTCATTTGTATCTACAAATAAACATTGTCATAGAAAATCATCCAAATCGGAGTACTACAACATATGGCCCCCATACAACCGTTTCGTTTAGATATTAGGTTTTTGGTCAAAAATCCGTCAAAAATGCATCTAAAATTGTGAAATTCAGTTTTCTACACGTGTACTATGTACAAATAAACATTGAAACCGAAAATCATCAAAACAGGAAAACTTCATCATATGGCTCCCTGCAACAATAATATATAAAATTATAAAACAGAAATACCACAAATTCGATATGGTCACGAAAGGTATAAAGACTTCGGCCTGGCAGAAGGCAGCTATTCTTTCTTGCTTTCTAAAACATTTAGCAGTTGTTGTAATTAGTAAATTTTCTAATTTTGGCTAATGAACAAAACAAGAGCCCAAAATTAAGCTTTTTTATTATATAATATAATATATAAATGACGCTTTGTAACCGCTGAAGCGATTTTCGGCCGAGTTCCTCCTTCATTTAGCGGTTTTGTCTCTTAATATTTTTCCAAGAAATGCTTTTTGTTATAGTTTCTCCACTATGATCTTTTAGTTTTGAGTTATCTTGGTGTATGTCTGTACGTAAGACATTGAATGATGACCAAAGATAAAAATCTGATATCAAAAAGTTATCACTCACATTCAAAAATCCAATTTTGCCTTGTAGTTCCCTCGATTGAGTAATTAAGCAGTTGAGATCTAGTATTCTGTTTAATTTGATTAAGTATAAGTTAATCTATATACTTATATCACACATAAGTAAGAAAAAAAAACAGTACTAAAATTGAATTGGACTCCGCTTATGAAAGGCATATACGCGTCAGACCAGCGCTTATAGTAACTCATACATGCTTCTGCGTTGAAATATAATTCGTAACTTGTAATAAATAAAATGATACACTGCTATGAGATTTGACGCATTTTACTGCCCACTTTTCGACACTAGTCAGTCGATCCATTTCTTCTCATTTACTTACATATATACTTATATGTTATTTGATATTTTATATGCATACATACATAGGTATAGCTATATTTATATTTGCTATAATTAGTTACTAACTATGTTTGTTTTTTTTTTTACTCTCATCCTCTTTCACCATCTAGCCTCGGTTTGATACGTGCCCGTTTGGCCGGTGCTCGTATTGCCACCGGCGATGTATTAATCTTTCTTGACGCCCATTGTGAGGCGAATATCGGTTGGTGTGAACCGCTTTTGCAACGTATCAAAGAATCACGTACCAGCGTTTTGGTGCCCATCATTGATGTCATCGATTCGAAAGATTTCCAATACAGTACAAATGGTTATAAATCGTTTCAGGTTGGTGGTTTCGAATGGTCTGGCCATTTCGATTGGATTGAGGTGTCGGATCGTGAGAAGAAGCGCCAATTGCGCGAATGCGATCAACCACGTCAAATATGCCCTGCTTACAGTCCGACAATGGCGGGCGGTCTATTTGCGATCGATCGGCATTACTTTTGGGAGAGTGGCAGTTATGATGAGCAGGTGCGTTTGGGTGAATTTTGAAAGAAAATGCTTACAATAATAATAGTCTATTTAACTTAAAAAATTTCAAAGGAAATTATTTAAAAAATTTTTCATGGATTTAATTTATAAATATTTAGGTTTAAGGCGGTAGCATATTTTTTTTTTCATAAATTTAATGCTGAATTTTTGTAATTCTAATTTTTAATTACTAATTTTAGATGGACGGCTGGGGTGGTGAGAATCTCGAGATGTCGTTCAGGATTTGGCAATGCGGTGGCACAATTGAGACGATACCTTGTTCACGTGTGGGACATGTTTTCCGTGATTTCCATCCATACGAGTAAGTAAAGTCTTGAATATGGCTAAATTTATATTAAATTTCCTAAGAAATTCATAGATGTGAATTGAAACTAATTTCGTTTTTGTTGCAGAAAAATATATTTTTTAATTTTAATTATATTTTTTTTGTCTCATCGGGTAGGGGATAATGCTTAACTTATTTATTTATTTATATAAAATGAAGCTTACAACATAAATCTTATAATCTATTTGTTTGGGAGCTATAAACTTATTTACCACTTTCCAATTGTTTGTAGGGAACTACTAACTGCAAATAGTAAATAATATTTGAAATATATTATATTAATTTGGATTATAATATTTAAATGCTACTTCTTTATGGTAATAACAATTTTGCTCTTATCAGCATATATTTTATCCAAAACTGAAAGAGCTTTAGCTCGTGTGGCAATTTAATTATTATTTATTTATTTTTTCTTTTGTACCAACAAGACAATTAATCAAGTAAACTGTTTTAGAACTAGGAAACAATTTTGAGTATAAAATCAAAATAATAATAAGTGGACGGATAATTACAAATTTCACAAACAAAACTACAACACTTTTTAATGAATTTAAATAATTAAATTATATATACTAAATTAAATTTAAAGCTACGTTGAAATTTTTTGAATTCTCCACCCATATATTGATTTTTTTATGTAGTTTAAAGAACATAATTTTCTATATTATTTAACTTCAAGGCAGTCCCACTGGTTTAGTCTTTTCCTCCCTTTTTATTGAAATTTTTTTCTTTATGTATGTATAGTAAATTTTATATCAGCAATATTTTTTTTGTTAAAAACTATCAAATGGCAAAATCAAAACACTTGTTTAAATATAAACAATTTATTAATTTTTGTTGTCGTGTTTTTAGCTTTAGAACCCTCCTAGTTGTCTAATGTCAGGCCTAATTTTATGTAAATATAAACAATATTATCGCTAATAAAATTCTAATGGAAAACGTCTCAGTGCCAATGTCATGCTTGTACATACTCGTATGTATTGTACAATTGATTATGTGCCACCTTGCCAAATTACCTTGTAAGATAATTTTTAAACATCTAGATGAAATATTTAATTTTAGATTAAGGAAATCTTCTGTTACTTCCTATATAAATTTGCTGTAGACCTAAGTTCTTTTCATATCAACAAAGGAAATCTCTACAAAGAAGTACAAATTACCTAGAAACACATATGTACACAGTTATTTTTTAACAAAGTTTATTAAGCTTTATGACTTTTGTTGGCTTCTTGGCGTGATGGCGTGACAAAAAAAACGTTTCTTAACAATTTTTTTTCCTCATCAATTGTATATGTAATATTTGTTGAAATTTTTTTCAAAAACAATTTTAAACAGCTGCACTTGTTTGAACAAGTGTTGACATTACATTCATATATGTAGGCTTTTTAATTGCATAAAATGCTAAATATGGAAGAAAGTATTTTATTTTTTATTGCTTCAAGCGTTTATTGTATATACATTTATTGTTAAGAAAGTGAACTTTCGCAGAGGTCAATTTTATTCCTTCGCTTCCACATTTTGTTTTAGTGAATTAAATATAAGAAAATACATATTTATGAACTTTTTCGTAGCAATATTTTATATAAAAATAGAGTATTCTTAAAATATTGCGAAAGAACAATTTATTTATAAGAAAATTAAGATTAAATAGTTTTAATATTTTTTAAATTCTTATAGCTATGTAATTACAAAAAAATTTCAAAAATATATTACGAAGTTAGTTGTAGTCAGAGGTATAAAAAATATAATTTAAGAATCGTTACATTGTGTATCGACTTGAGTTTTTGCAAATTAAAAATGAAGAAGAAGAAGATAAATATTTATTCTACCAAAAACTTCATATTTGCTATTTGTATGAGAGCTATATATACTCCGATTACGATAATTTTCGATACCAATGTTTATTTGTACATATTTATGAAGAATACCAAATCTCACGCTTCTAGATGCTCTTTCGAAAGTACCAAGTTTATTTGAAATACCTCAAGGACTAGTGTGTGTGCAAACAGACGGACAGACAGACGTGGTTTAATCTACTCAACTCGTCGTTCTGATTCGATCGGTATAAATTTTGGTGGGTCTCTCTCGTCTCATTCTGGTGCTTAAATACTTCGGACAAATTTTAAAATACCATTTTATGTGCATGAAAGGTATAAGAGCTAAAAATTCTAGTACAAGTGGTTATATATGAGTGGTGACTATCACGAGTCTTTTAATATTTATCTCAATCCTTTCTCGAATTTTTTGTATGTATACAACATCTCGCTTTTTTTCAGAAAAATAAGTTCCTTTCTTTGTGCAAAAAATAGAAATTTATGATACAAACAAACCAGGCCTTTTAGCTCACTATAAAAAAAACATTAATAGTATGTATGGCCGCAAAAAACAATTTTAGAAATTTATATACCTTTTTAACCCTTTATCTTGTTTGAGAAAAACATGTTTTGAAAAAACGAAACATAAAAATAAATATTAAATATTGACCTTTTCTTGTTAATTAGAACTCTATTTAGACATAGTTCACTCCAAAAAAAATTTTACTGGCCCACAGAGAGTTGGTGCTTGAAAGGTTTAAGTCAATAGAGTAAAGAAAACACCGTTTTTTTTTTTAATAAATAATATTGTACATGATCTCAGCTTTTTTTAAGAAAAAAATAACAAATTGGAGCCTGAACGATTTTTTTCCAACATTTAATTTTAATATTAATTAAATTAATAATGTCATATTTTTAAAATGTTTCCAAAGTTTTATAAATTTTATTAAAATCTACAGAGAACACATTTAGAGCCGTAAGCCATTTGTTCGATGTTTCAATTTGTTAATTGTCGAATAACTCGAAAAGTGTTTATTGAATTCACTTCTAATTGAAATTATTTTTAATGTAAAAAAAATGTTTATTTTTTTTGGTAATTCTGACTTCAAAATTTACGATAACGAATAATTAAAAATGTATATTTAATTAAATTAGTATTTATTATATTATATTTGGATAAATAAAATGGTAAACTTAATTTCCAGGAGTAAATAAATATTTTTTAATTTCAAATTAACCATTTAATATTATTTTTCGCTAATACATAATTGCCTTTTTTGTTGTAAAAAAAAAAATAATAATAATAAAATATTTAAATAAGAAAAAATTTGAAAAAATAAATATTATTTTTCAACTGTAAGGTTATTTGAAAAAAATTTAAATAATTTTAACTTGTTTTAGGTTAAGTAATTTGAAAATAACCCACACGAAGAACCTTAATTTGTCGCATTTAAAATGTATTAATTTTAATATTATAAGTTTTGTTTATTATACTAAAGTTATTAGTAAAAAAAAAGAAAATTTTGAAAATCACTATCTTTCCACTTTTATATATAAATTATAAATCTATATGTTTCAAACCCAATTAACATCGCTTTTCTCATTCTCTCATATGTAGATTTCCCAACGATCGCGACACTCATGGCATCAACACCGCACGCATGGCCCTCGTCTGGATGGACGATTACGTGAATCTCTTCTTCCTCAATCGACCGGACATGAAATTCCATCCGGATATTGGTGATATGACCCATCGCAAGTTGTTGCGCAAGAAACTGCGTTGCAAAAGTTTCGATTGGTATTTGGAAAATATCTATCCGGAAAAATTCGTACCCAATAAAAATGCGATCGTATACGGACGGGTGCGGGCATTGAGTAAAGATCTATGTCTCGATGATTTAACACAAAACAATGAGAAACCCTATAATTTGGGTATATTCTGGTGTGCCAAAACGTTGAGTAAATCACAATTCTTTTCGCTAACCAACACACAAGTGCTGCGCAATGAATTGAGTTGTGCAACTGTGCCGCACGGAGATGGTGGGGATGTGCGTGTGGTGAAAATGGTACCGTGTATGGATAATGATGACTACAATGAACAGTGGAGTTATGAGGAGGAGCATATAATACATTTGAATACCGGTTTGTGTTTGGATCATAAGGAATTGCGTAGTTCCGATGAGATACAAGTGGCGCGCTGTGATAGTGACAGTGAGACGCAACGGTGGACAGTACAGCATGACAAAACGCTGTGAGAGTGAGCGTTCAGTTGGAGAGTGTTAAGTTTAAAGTCAAAGCCATTGTGTAAATATTGAAAAAAAAGAAACACACTATACATACATATACAAGCACATGGGTATTTTATATACAAATAGTGAGTGGCGTGCGCCGATGTTTTTTTTAACAGCTCGTTATTTGGTAATATACTTAGTTAGGAGCTGCTTTAGCATGTTTTGATATAAGCATTTAACTTTTATAAAAAAAGAAAACTCAGTAAAATAAATAATGACAGTTTATGTAGTTTCTATTAAATATTAACTAAATTGTGGTATATATATATATATTTGTAATTTTGTAAAAAAAAACATGCATTCCATGCATGAAAATATAATTGTAAACACTCACTTGTATGCTAATGGCATTGTAGTTAGCTAAAATATTATATATGTATTTTTTTTTTTTTAATTATTTGTTTATTTGAAAGCGTATAATAGAAAGTGTAATTAAAGTGGAAAAAAATTAACATTTAATTGAATGTATTTATTGAAATGTTTATTTTCCAAACTGTAACTTTTTTTTATTAAACTATACTCATTTCACTTCATACATATATACACATATAGATAGTAACTAAACTCAAACTCAAACAACTTACATGACAATAAAACATTCAATTATGACAGCAAAAATATATATGTGCATACATACATATGCATATGATTATGTCTACACTATATTAACTCTCTCACTCGTTGACTATCTACATACATATGTGCTTAAATTCCTTACAATTGTGAATTCGTTAATTATTATATTATACATATATAGATAAATATGTGCTTTTATTTCGATTTACCTCCGTATATTACATACTAAGTAGCAATTTATTAAAAAAAAAAATAATGCTTTAGACTTATTTATAATTTTAGTTAAATGTTTATATGTAGCATATAATAGCTATCAACAACTATGTGTAGCGCTGTGCCCGTCCTCTCGTTTATTTTGATATTTTTTTTCACAATTTATGTAAAACAAAATAATATTAACAGCAATTTTTTGTTATCAAAAAGTATATATAATTTTTTTAAAAAAGAAAAATTATTTTATTTAAAATTAAAAAAAAAAAAATATTTTGAGCAAGCTTGTTATTGCTTTTTTATTAGTGAAGTGAGAATAAAATAATTATAATTAAACCAAAATTTTTTCACTCAATAAAATATAACAGAAAAGAATATTTTATTAAGTGAAAAAATAATCTTTTTTGCCTTGCTTTGAGCTTATGAATATAATTATTTAAATTATTTTAGTTAAAAGTTGCCTTTTTGTGCTGCCTTCCCGAAACACTCAATTGCATGTACTAGAAAAAAATATCTTTTATTAAGACAATTTTTATGTAAATTAATTTTTCAAAATTGTAAATATTTTTTTTAACTAATGTAAAAACTGGTATTTTTGAATGAAATATCTTTTATTAAGACAATTTTTATGTAAATTAATTTTTCAAAATTAAATATAAATTTTTTTTATCTAATTTAAAAATTGGTATTTTCGGCAAATTAATAAGCTGCTTTTTTGAAAAAAAAAACAAAAAAAATGCTATAAATAAAATATCTTTTATTCAGACGGTTTTACCGTATTTTTTTCAAAATTTTTTTAACGAATTCAAATTTATGGCTTATAAAAAAGTTATTTGATTTGCTTTAGTTAAAAATTGTTATTTTCGGAAAATTAATACGTTACTTTTTTGAAAATAAAATTACTTGTGCTGAAAAAATATCTTTTATTAAGAAAAATTTCGTGTAAATTTTTTTTTCAAAATTATAACTATTTTATTTTATTGATAAAAGTAATTTTTTTTTAAATTATAATTATTTTTTTTTTTGCAAATAATTTAAATTTATAGCTTATAAAAAAGTTATTTAAATACATTTATTTAAAAATTTGTATTTTCGGCAAATTAATAAGCTGCTTTTTTGAAAAAAAAATTGTTGAAAAAATATCTTTTATTAAGAAAATTTTTGTGTAATTTTTTTTTCCAAATCATAATTATTTTATTTTTATTTCCTTTCTATATGAAAATGTGTGAAAAAGGCTTATTTTCAATCAGTGACTAGAAAACGCACATAGAGTTTCAGTTCATAATTTATTTGTTTTTTTTTTTTTGGGTGAAACCTAATGTTTGAACTTAAAATTTTATAGTTTTTAAGTTTTCTTTTTGATCATTGTGCATCTAACTAAATAAACATGAATATTCCTATATAACATAATCAAAAATTTTATACACACTATTTTATATGTACATACTCGTATATGCAGATACGAGTATACTGATTATTTGACGTAAATAAATAATAAAAAAAATATATAAAAAATTAAAATAAAAAATAAATTTAAAAGTAAAAACACAATTTTTACAAATATAAAAAATGCCTATATCACAAATAAACCAGTGAAACATTTATACAGGCAACAAACTTTATACAATAATAATAATATAATATATTTTTTATATACAACTGAAAAAGAGTAACAAATGAATTTTGTAAAAATAATTGAAAAAAATATAATACAAAATTTTTAATACACACTTACATATATTGTACAGACACTGAAAAGGTAATGATAGCCTTTGGCGGCAAATAACATTTGTATAGATATTTTATAATATTATATAAAATTCATATTTATTGTAATACGAATAAATTTGATGGCTGAAAGAAATATACATTTACACACACATGTATAATATATGCACAAAAATCGTTGCATAATTCGTACATTGCATTTAGTTTCTTTCAAAGCAAAAATAAAAAATACTTATAAAAATATTTACTAAAAAAAATGTTTCCAATACAAAACAATTTCCTTTTGGCATCGCACTTATGACAGGCATTATGGCATTTATACATATACATACAAATATACAAATATATACTTTAAAAGAAATTTAAAATTTTTTTATACATGCATACATATATACTCAATAATACAATACATATATGTACACACATACATACAAATCGAAATCATACTCACCAAAAGCTGTGCTATAAAAGCGCCATAATTAAGAGTTGAAAAATGGTATAAATCAAGCTGCATATGTATTTAGCTGGCATATACATACATACATACTTATATACAAAAACTTAAAAAACTTTACAAACCGAGAACTTTGAAAGTCAATTGCTATTTTTCATAGAAACAAAATAAACAGTAGTATAAACAATGTATAAACTGATTCGATCAATGAAAAAATATATACATACCTATGTACATAATTATTTCCTTATAAAAAATTGATCAAAACTAGAGCAACTATAAAAGTTAAACCGCATGACAACAACAACAAAATATTAAAATTTTGTAAAACGATATGTAATAAAATTAAACAAATAAAAAGAGAAAATAATAAATAATATAATATTTAGTGTTCTTTTTTCAATTATGTCCTTGAGCTGGCAACTTTGAGGACTTCTTATTCTAGTGGAACGTCTGTTGATGATGTTGTTTTTGTGGTATCCGCAAAAGGTAGCCAAAGTACTGTTTGGGGAATGTTGCGGGAGTGATAGTCCTTGGCAGGATAAAAATCTGCATCGTTCTGGTATGAAGAGCCGACTGTTGCGGAAATTTTTGGATTTTAGTCGCCTTTGAACCTTGCATCCATAGGGGCATGTTGTAGCTGTTCGCTAACCTAGCTGAGCAGCAGGCAAGCCTAATTTAAGTCATCGATGTCCAGTTTAGATGAGTTGGCATGCAGAGAGGTGGTTATTGTTGTGCGGAGTCTCATTGCATGTTGGACATACGTTGGGTATGTCGGGGTCAAGTCGGAATAAGTAGAAATTAAGTCGATTGAAGCATCCAAATCTTAATTGTGCCAGTATTACTTTGGTTTCTCGAGTCAGCTCGAGTTCACGATCTGCAATAGGTGGTGGTTGGATTTCGAGTACGCCATTCACGGTAAGACAGTTTAGGAATGTGTTGACGGACTTTCGGCGAATGGCATTTGAAGACTGTCGGTACGCCGACCTGTGGTTAGTGCTTTGCTGAGGGACCAAACAGATCTTGTATACGAAACTGAGAAGGCGTATACGCTATGAGTGAACAATTAGCATTTTATAACTGCTGAAGCGATTTTCGCTCAAACTCCTGGTCCAATTTATAGTGTGCGTCTTGAAATTTTTTCCAACAAATGGAGAGTTCTATAATATGTTCTAACGGTTGCTGGGTTTTTATGGGGAACTTTTACTTCATGTCAGAAACCCACTTCTCCGTTTGATAATTATAAAATTTTTGTATTAATTTTTATATTTCGATTTTGGTCATATCAGATTTGGAACGTAGGACCTTCCGCACGGTGATACGCACGACTAACGACTGGACTACTACTATGTGATTCCTCTTTCTTGGTTTGAGCAGAGTACACTTAGTTCAAATCATTTGAGCTGTGGTGCATGGGCTTTATTGGTTCTTCGATGGCGAATTTGTATGGCTTAACCGGTATGCCATCGGCTCACCTCACTTTGAGCAATCGCTATTCAAACTTTGTCATTATGTCCTAGTGCAATTTCTTTTCCATCATCTACGTCTAGAGATTCGGGTTTCCCATCTCCGGTTGTATATGTCGCCTCAACTTTGGCCAGGAATGGTGTTTTCAGAACAGATAGACGATTCGACATTTTGTACCATAAAGGACTAAGTCCCCACCGAAATTGTGGGAAATTGTCATAGCTCGCCTCATATAACAATGGCTATCGTTGGTCTGATAAACAACCTGGCGACCTATCTGATCATCGCATCAAACCGTTTAACCATAATTGCACGAGCTATTTTAGTTGCCTTTTCACACTATACCCTTTGGAACCGACAAGTGACCCGAGCAAACTGCTAAACATTAATGCGGTGCTTGATTTCTCCAGGGAAGATGTTCAAGGAGTTATCGGGAAGGCGAAGTCATCTGCCACCATGAAATAAGCATATCGATGCTAAAACATCTTGGTCTTTGACCATTGTAATATGACACGATATGTGAAAAGTGGGTAGAGTGTTCCCTCTTCTTAAACCGGAGAAACCAGCGAACAAAGAAGAGTCCTATTGGCCGATATTTCTCCTTTTCCAGTAGTGAAGACGATTGATGCTTTCCTGCTCCAGTCCACCTAAGCCCAGCAGTACATCAGCATGACTTCTGTAACACGATACCACAACTGCACCCAGAAAGTTTATGGCCCCAAAAAAACCCAGCCCTGCGCCCGAATTGTCTTAGAAGCGATGGATTTGTCGAAGCTGTTGACATCATTAAGTGCCATTCAGTGCCACTATCAGACATTCTCTTTGCAGCCGGTGTTGAAGAGGTGCACCATTAACTCCCTGAGAATCGGACCATCATGGGTAGAGTTTCGAGGCACAACTTCTGAACTTCGTAAAATCAAAAAAAAAAAAGGTTCCACAGTGTGTAGTTCTCTTCCTGTTTCTGACGAAGCTCCCTCCTCCATCAGAGAGCATTTCTCAAATTTCATATGCCAATGGCTGCTAAATATTGACATGTGACCACGATATTGATAGCTTGTAAACTGCTTTCCGCCAACTTTTCCCACTTCTTCACTGTACGACATTTACAACTACATCGTAAGAAATCCTCGGCTACTTTTTTCACTAGCTAGACGAGGGGGTACCGGCTTGAACTCGATGTTACTGGGAGTCACATTCGACAGTCTGCACTCCTTTATTTTATAGTAAGTAAGATGACATGTTTTGAGATAAATGATCGGATGTTTATTTCAGTGTAAAGAGGAGGATAAGCCATTAATAATGGAAAACAATATCAGCTTATCTTTTTTATCAAATTTTCCATGACCAAATCGCAAAGTGCCTGCTATATGCCCTCAATAGCTTCACGTATTCCATCATTGAGGTCATGGATCGACCTTATATTTCATGTAGTCCCAAAGGAAGAAGTCGCAAGTTGTTAAATTGTAAGATCTTGGTGGTCAATTGCGATCGACTCTTCGAGAGATAAGAAGGTTCGAAAACTTTTCCCTTAAAATATCGATGGTTTCGTTGCTTGTGCGGCATGTAGCGCCGTCTTGTTGAAAGTAAACGTTGTCCAGTTTAATACTATCGAATTCCGGCCATATAAAATCATTAATCCTCCTCCAATAGCACAATCCATTCACCGTAACTATTGCTCCATCCTCGGAAAAATAAGATCTAGTGGGCCATAAACCGCACCAAACAGATAGACGTTGAGTAAGGAGAGGCTTTTCAACAATAAATCTTGGGTTTTCCGAGCCCCAGATGTGAGAGTTTTGCTTATAGACGTAGCCTTCGTGGTAGAAATGGGCCTCATCAGTCAAGATGATTTTTCCATAAAATTCCGGATCATTTTCATGCATTTCAAGTGCCCAATGAGCATAAACACTACGTTGTTGATGATAGGCCGGAACTTTATAAGCCTTAAGATCCAAGTCTTTATGCAAAATACGGTGGAAGGACGTTTTTGGCATGTCCAATTCCAAAGAACGACGAGGAATGGACAAAACTGGGCTCTCTTCGACACTTTGGTCTATAGCAGCAATATTCTCAGCCGTTCTTGAGTGACGTGCGCGTGTTTTATTCTTCACATCACTAACTTGTCCCAACAGTTCCATTTTTTCCACCGATTTCTGTCGACAAGGAGCTTCACAACGACCGAAATATGTTTTAGCGTTACGAACCTTCTTTGCAAGGTTATCATTATATCGGCCTCCAAGCCGATGATTGTTGGCTAACCAGAGCATATCATAGGGGGATAAAAGTTGGGATTTTCCCCTACTTGCCTAAAGCCACCTACCGATAGGATGAGTTATGTATGAAAAAAAAAATTAATTTCAGTGGAATAAAACGAGTGGGCGCTATTTTGTTTTTATCACTGTATAATTTATTTTTATTCATTATATTTCATATCTCATATTTTGTTTTGCTTTGTCAATTTTTATTTTTGTAATTTTATTTAGTATTTACTTGTATGTATAATTTGTGTTTAAATTTTATTTTGCAATAAATTTCATTTTTTTAATTTTTTAATTTTTTTAATATTAATATTTAATATTTGAAAATTTTCCTTTGCTGGTGATTTTATTTATAGAGTTTTTATTTTGGCTCTTAATAATTTTTGTGTTTTTGTTTTTATGTTTTATTTGTTTTTATCTTTAATTTTTATTTGCTCTTTGGTTTTTCTCTTTGTCTTTTTTTCTTGTTTTTGGTATTTAAGACATCAAAATTGGAGTTTAATATTTGTGTATTTAAATTTTTGTATAATTTATAATTAAAGATTTTCGTATTTTTTTTTGTTTATTTTGTTTAAATATATTTTTTCTGTTAACATATTATTTTTGCGTGTGAATGTGTGCTTATTTTTTTTGGTTTATAATGTAGTTTTGCATGTTTGTGAAATTTGATGATTTTTGGTATGTAGTTTTGTATGTGTTTTAATTTCTTCTTAATGATTCTTTGCTTTATTTTATTTATTATTTTTTTTTCTTTTTTGGAATAAATTAATATATGCTTATATCAGCATGCAAATTCAGAAGATTTTCTCGTATAACAGTAGATAATATTTTGTATTTTATTTATATATTTTTGTGGTTTTATTTTTGCTTGCTTGTAGACATGTATTTTTGCTCATTTTAATTTCTTTTTCGTTTGCTTTTATGCTTTAGCGCTTCATATACATATGTACTCGTATGTTTGTAAGTAAGTACCATATGAGTCTATTTTTGGTTTCTTTTTTTAATAAATAATTTTCTTTTAAATTTCTTTGCGTGTTGTACTAATTTTATTTCTTTACAGTATTTGCTTTTCATTAATATTTTTTTTTAATTGTTATTTATTTTTTAATTCTAATTTACCATAATTTTTTAATTTTAATTTTATTTATAATATTTTATTTTTATTATTCCTTTAATGTTTGTAAGTATTTTTATGCTTTTATTGCAAACATTAAATTAGGCAAACATACAATAAGCATATATTTTTGTTTAATTTTTTTATAACTTTTATTTTTACTTTTTGTAAATAAGTATGTGCGCCGCCGTTAGGTTATTTTTTGCAGAATTTTGGCTATTTTCGCAGATCTTTTTTTACCATTTTCTTAATATTTTTTGCATTTCTAACAACTATCATGCATGCTTCCACTAATTTTAAAAATATTTTTTTTTGTTTCATAATTCTTCATTTGTGGCGCGTCTTTTGCTTGCTTTTATTTCAGTGCAAAACGAAAGACTTAAGCAACGAACTTGCTTGCTTGTCTTGTGGGCGAGTAGTACTGTATTTACATTTAGCTTTTAATGCCATTACTTTTATACAACAAAATGCAAAAATAAATTAAGATTAATATTTATGTATGTATGTATGTAATTTATTCTTTGAACTAATAAATTTTCATGTTTTGCACATAAATTTCCCATAATCATTGCCACACTCCGTAGCCAGCGAAAAAGCGCCAAGGAAATTTTTCAAAAAAAAAAACATAAAATATAGTAAATTTATTTATTTTTTACACAAATTGGTACATATATTTAAATTTGTATGTATGCATGTTTGTATAAGCATTTTTTGTTTTTTGTTCTTGCCAACTACTTATAATAAATTGCCATAGAGAGCTTAAGCTTAAGTGCCAGTCTAAAAAGGAGGAGCGCGTTTCAAGTGTGGCTGTGTGTGCATATAAGTGTGTGTGTTTGTGCAAGTTATTTATAAGTTTAAAAATACTTTTAAAGCATTTTACAAACAATTTACATATATACGTATGTTTGTATGTATTTTTGCATAATTGTTTTTTTGTTTTTGTTTAGACAAAGCATTCAATCTTAAAAGCGTTGTACATACATTTACTTAAGCTTCTTTCTATCTTTTTGGTATCTAAAATATTTTTTTGTCTCTAATTGTCTTTATTTTAGTTCTTTTAACCACACTTTATCTTCATTTAATGTTTTTTTTCATGCCTTCGTGTATTTATAAATGTTTTGCTTTGAACATCCAAATTGTCAGTATTTTTTCTTGACTTTTCTTTATCTATGCGTATGTATGTTTGCTTGTATTCTGCACTAAAATTTTTTTCCTGATTCTTTATTTTTATTTTCGCTAAAATTCTTCTACTTGCGGCGTTTGACTTGTACTGCTTGCTTAATTAATTTTTTCCAAGGCGCTGCTTTTCTTTTTCCATATTCTAAGAAGAAATATAATGTATGCATGTGTGAGTGTGTGTATTTAAATTTTAACTATTTTTTTTTTTTTGATTTTTTTATACGAACAAAACATTTATTTTACTGTGACTAGCGTGTGAACTGTTTGTGTAGAATATTTGTTTTCTTGTTGGAGTTTTGGAGTTTTGCTTGAATAGACTATATTTGCGTGTAGCTTCTGAAATAAGTTAGAAAAGGAAAAAAAAAAGAATTGTAATAAAAGTAAATTTTGGTGCGCTTTTTGCAACGATACAAATTTGTTTTTTTTGGAATATTAGCAAATTTTTACGCCATAATTTTCACAAAAGTTAAATATTATATGCCCCATTTTGTTATTCAGGGAATGAAATTGCCCCTGCGCCTTCGAGCCGCAGATGGATTTTTAAAAGGGGCTTTCAGAAATATATTTGGAGGGCTTGACATTCCCTGCCGTGGGGCGACCGCAATTAGAAAATTTAACTTAATTTATTTATTAATTTAATTTAAATTAATTTTCCTTAACTTTTGTATGTTGGCGGCAACGGGATTTGAACCCGAGCCTTCCGAATGTCAGTACGCAATGCTAACCACTCGGCTACGGCGGCCCTGACAATTACCTCCCTGAAAAAGCCATGAGAGTTGAGTTGAGGCGGCTGTTGGTCGATGACTAATGTGCTTAGGCCAAACGGGCTCTTTCTGATACCGCTGTGTGGTTCTCATCACCTACAGAACCTCAAATATACGCACCATTTGGTGTACCTTATAAAAGCAACGAGACACTCAAAGAAGTGTTTCCCCAAGGAACTTTCTCTACTTCGACCCTACAGCTCTGAAGCCCCTTTAAACAGTGACCTGTATTACACCTGTTTTTATACTAATAGAGAATCGGTCAAGAAGGATAAGATGTCTTGAACTTTTCGTGTCCATTTTGTCCACATTTTGTAGCTACTCTTGAAGTGGTTTTAATGGAGTGCAGAGATTTGATGACAGCTTGGCTGTCGGAATATATCGTGATTGATTGTCCTACTATCGTAGATTACAGCAGTCACTCGGCGGCTGCCATGCTTTCGAAGACTGATGCTTTGGTAGTCTCAAACTCAAATTTACTGAGAGCATTGAGCTTTTAGCAGTCTGCAAAAAAAGAAAAAATGAAAGAAGTTGAGAAGAGTTAGCAGTGCTCTTGAAGGAGTCGATGATAGAGCTCCTCTTATCCTAATTTAACCACCGACCATTGAACACTCTCTTGAGCTTGCGCCTGAAAAGAATATTTTCGAATACCGTCAGTGTGATTATAAAGCGCCAATTATATGTACGTGTATATATATGTATAATGATCTTCAAAACTTTTAGTAGAGATGACTTAAAAGGACGTAGTTTGTACCTCCTGGTAAATGAGACCATTTCAGATTTTGCTGGGTTGACATTCAGTCCTCTCTCAGGACAATGTAGTCAGTGCCAGACACCACACCACACCGCAACGCAACGTGTTAAACACTTTTCAAATCAGTGTATTTGCTATTAGACACCACAGTAGTGGGAATAAAACTCCTGACTTCTGATGGGTGACCGTTTTTGTGTGTCTAGTGATACTGGCGCTGCTCATCTTTGCGAAAATCTTGATATTTCTTGGGAAAGAGTCTACAAGCTTCACTATGGACTTTTCGAGGCTCAGTTTTTATTACAAATTCAAAAAGATAGTTGTTCAAAGCCCCCTTATGTCCAGGAAGTTATTAAGCATGTACTACTTCAAACTAAGCCACTGTACCCAAGTTAATCATGTGGTCTTGTATCGACTGACTTGCACCTAGAGTAGGCTTCAGTCGCTATGAGAGGCTGTTTGAGGGTAGCTTTAGGCGAGATTTAAGAGTAATGATAGTAATGAGAGCGTTGGGCCGAAAGTGTTAACATGGTTGACTCTACCTCCTAGTGGGTTACATATTACTTTAGCCTTAGTCTTAGTCTGGGGACTATAAGACACGTGCAAAAAAGCCAAACTTAAAGAAAAAATGATTTTAAAATTTTTAAAATACAACGAATATTTCAAAATAGTAGTTTAAAGAGCTAATATTAAAGGCGATTTTGTAACAAAGTTGATAAAACAGTTGGGAAAAAGACACAATTTTCTGTTCGGAGGCTTTTTCGAGATTCAATGTTATTCGGAAAAGTTTTTAAAAATTATCGTTTAAATTAAAAAAAATCAACGAAACATTTGTGTGAATTAAAATAAAGCGCAATTTTGACAAATCAATTGACTTTTAATGGTGTTGGTTAGTGTGTTTTCAAATATGTATGTTTTCAATATTGTGTATTTTTGGTAGTTTTTAAATATTTTGCTCGTTACTATTTTCTTTTAAATACATATTTACTAAACTTCACTCTAAAGCTCTTGTTGGTATTCACATATGATTTACACATTTCACATCTAAACAAAGCTTTAAAGCATTTTGGTTATTTCTAAGACTGCGAACGTACAATATTTTCATATTTTATTCTACCTTTTCTATTTTAGGTTATTCGTATGCGCGTAATTAAGGTGAATATTGTAGTAAGTTAGAGTAAGTCATGCATGCCGGTTCAGATCTATTAAATGCATTAAATTTTATTTTTTAATTTATTTTTTTTATTTTTCTATTTTTTTAGCATACGGAATTTTGAAAATTCGCCAGGCTAATATTTTGCCATCGTTAATTGATAAATAAACTAAATGATTATTTGAAATATATGCAAATATTGCTAGATTGAAGTGAATGAAGTAAAGTTCAAAATTTCAGTTTGTTGGTATTGTATTTAAACGGTACGTGTTGATTATTATTACTTTTTTTGTTTTTGTATGTACATACATAAATTTATGAACCATTTAGTTTTCATTTTGTTAAATAATAGTGTTTACTCTTTATTAATTTCAACGGTTTTTGAAAACTTTTTCTTTTTTTAACAATTTTTTCACGTTTCATATACATAAATCGGGTTATCCAAATCGTGGTTTCAAAAGTACAGGGCTGTATTTTGACATCTGTCAAACTTAATTGTCAAACCAAATATGTTCTGTTCGGGCATTTTTCGCGTCAAAACCTGCAACAAAAGTGTTGATGACTCAAACGTGGCCACGTTTCGTGCTTTAAGAGAAGATTACGGTGCACATAATCTTCCAACTACTCAAGCAATTGATGAAATTTTATAGAAATTTTGTTTCATCTCAAATATCAAGTACTGTACGTGAAAGTGTAGCCTCAGGTCCGAATGTGTCTATTTCTCGACGTTCTCAAGAGCTGGGATTCTTTTACGGCCCATTATGACGGCTGATCATACACAACGCCTTACATACATAGATTGGGTGCTTGAATAACAGTGGCAGTGGACGACGAGTTTTCGAACAACATTTTCTTCAGCGAAGATGCACATTTCACACTCGGGGTATAAGTACCTTCGAAGCAATATTGTAGAATTTGAGGCTCCGCGAACCGTCAAATAATTGAATAGAGGCCGTTACACCCAAGAAAAACATTACTCTCTACTGTGCTCTTTGGTCCGGAGGTGGGACTTTTTCACCTGCAGTTGAAGAACACGGCTTGGACAATATATGGTTTCAAGGAGATTTTGTCACATGCCATACAACACGAGCGAATATGGCTTTGTTGCTTAATCTCTCGTCTTGGCGATGTCTATTAGCTGCGAAATACCGCGTTTATGAGCACTTGAAAACCAACATTCGTCAAGTTATGGCTGAGATACCCCCAAATATGTGCCAAAAAGTGATCGAAAATTACCTCAAAAGGATCGAAGTTTGCAAAAATTCGCGAAGCGGTCTCTCGCCTGATGTAGGTGTCACATATATGAATCTTCAAACTTCATAATAAAAAATGAATTTCGTGAAAAAAAATATTTTAAACGCATTTGATTTGAGTTTATTTTCGAACCGCAAAATGGATAACCTTTATAGTATGTAATTATTTTTCATTTTAGTGCAATCTGGTGTGTGTGTTTAACATAGCAACATTGGCTGCCAAGTACATTTTCGTGTTTTATATTGAATTTATTGTAAAAAAGTGGTAAGTAAATATATTTCTTTAGAATTATTTTTTGAATTACTTAAATAGTAACGTGAAATTAATGATTTGAAATACATATTTATCGTAACATACAGATATTTGAATTTATTTAAAACGTTTAATAGTCTATTTGGTTATTAAATTTATTTTTTGTATTTGCTTTGAAATATAATAAAATTTAATTTGTTTTATTGTTCATTTACTGTTGTTTTTTAAGTACTGTTTGTAAGTGTGTATAAAAAAATACGGTAAGTATGTATGTATATAATATACAAATTATGTATGTATGTATATAATATGTATTTAGTAATTCTTTTAAATTGCATTTTTACAGTTCTTCTTTATGTTTATTCTTTTACATTTGCTTTCGTAAATTTGGACGTTTTGTTTACAGTTGTTTGAAATTTATTTACTTGTAATTATTATTTTGTTTTTAATATATATTTGTAAATATTTTCAGTGCCTTTGGCTTATTAATATTATATTTACTATTATTTTATACATAATTTTGTGGCCTACGGGGTTTTTCTCAATGGTTTATTTACAATTATCAAATTATATTAAAAAAAAATAATATTTAAAAAATATAAAATGTATTTTTTATTTTAATGTAATAAATTTTGTTTGCTATTTTATTGTTATTAACATTATTATTATTTTTTTTTTTAAATAAGTACGTATATCTTGTTTATATTTGTGTTTCGATTCCAGTTTATGAGCAAAATCGCCAGTGAATACTTTGATTTTCATTTTTTAAGATGAAATGATAAAGGTGAAAGCTAATATTTTTAAATATAAATTTTTAAGCCAAAATTAGAAAAAGTAAAAACCCAATAATTTCAATTCAAATTTTCCAACTAAGATTAGAAAAGGCGAAAGCTCAATATTTTTTAATTTAAAATATCAAGCCAAAATTAAAAAAGGTTAAAGTTTAATATTTTGAACTGCTTTTGAATCCAAATATGGAAAAGGTGAAAGCTCAATATTTTTCAATTTAAAATTTCGGACAAAATTGGAATTGGTGAATGTTTAATATTTCTTAACTTAAAGCTCAATATTTTTTAATTTAAAATTTTACAGCCAAAATTAGAAAAAGTGGAAGCTTAATATTTTTTTAATTTAAACTTTTAGAGCCAAAACTAAGAAAATGTGTGAGCTCAATATTTTTCAGCTTGAATGTTAAGACCAAAATGAAATCAGTTGCTTTTGCTTTTGAACCTAAAGTTGGAAAAGGTGAAAGCTCAATATTTTTCAATTTAAAACTTCCAGCCAAAATTGTAAAAGGTGAAAGCTCAATATTTTTCAATTTAAAATTTTAAGGAAAAATTGAATTCAATTTCATTAAATTCAGTTGAAATTTATAAGCGAAAAATGAAAACTGGTCGGTAGCATTGATTTATTGTGAAACTTTTCTTTGCAAATATCTACTTGTTTGTTGCGAATATTCTTTTTCTCTGCGTCACTCTTCAGTACGCAATGACTAAACTTCGATATATTTTTGCTATAAAAATGCTTTCTATTCCAATTCAAATATGCTAGATCAGAAAATCTCCAAAATAGTAGTAGTGACAATTGTATACGTAGTGAAAGCTCAATATTTTTCTTAATAATTTACATATTGAAATATGTTTCGCTGCAGTTCTCACAAGTTTTGCTAAAATTAAAAAAGCTTTTGGCTTAAAATGATTTTGTTGTTGCCAATTAAAACTAAAGAAATGTCCTCTTTTATATAAAATTTAGAGACATAATTTTAAAATTTAAAATTTTTAGCCACCTTTAATTTTTTTTTATTTAAAACTCAAAATTTTTTAACGAAATTAATTATTAAGTAATTCGAATGGTGTCTAAATGAAAATAAATATATTTTAATATTTTTCATCTTTTTTTAGTTTTTAATTTGCCTCAATTAATGCTTTAATGATTATTTTTTATTTACATGTCTCTTTTTAATACTCGATTTTTAAATCTTGTATGTATGTATATATGTAAAATTTATTTGAGATGCATACTTTATTGTTACATAAATTTCATTGTCATTCCAGACATGATATATATATAATGGTATATATATTATAATTAGGATGGACACATTTTATATTGTATGTATGTCAATTTTTAAACAGTCAAAATTATTTTACGGTCTCTTTTCAGGTTTTTTTTTTAAGATTAATAGTATACTCGTTTGTATGTGCACTCTGTGTGTGGGTCTTTCAAGTCGAAATTAATAATATATATGTAAAATATAGAAATTTTTAAAGAAAAAATAATGTAATTAAACTGCTCAATATTGTCTGTTGATTTGTTGTTGTCAAAGGACTGGCAAGGATATAGAATTTTTATCTTAAATTTTCTTCACAACATTTTCTGGTTGTATTTATCGCATTTTGCAGTATTTCAACTGAGCTTTTGTGTTACAAGTGTATACTGTTGTTGTAAGCTTTAAGTTAGTTTTCGAAAAATGAATTTTCTGTTAGTTAGTGCCAAAAGTGTTCACAAGGTCGGATTAATTTGCATTTCTGGAATATTTCTATATTTAATATTTTGACTATTTTATTTTCTTTTTTTAAGTATTTTTTATAATTTATTTTAAATACTATTAGATCTGATAACTACTCTGCATACTTTTCGTTAAAGCTAGTCTAGTCGACTACATACATGTATACTTGATTTCTAAGCTTTTTAGTTTCCATACTAATTTTTTTCTATGATTTTCACTTGAATTTGAAGCTTTTTTCACTTAAATTGAAATAAGTTTCAACAAACTTCTCTTTTTCATTCTGTTTTGACTAAGTAAGCTTTAGTTTTTATGCAGCTTTCATACTGTACTTAGTATTTCGTATTAATAGCCGGTTTTGGCAAAGTTCTCCCTCTAAAACATTTCATACTCACACACTTTTTTTACTTGAATAATAGCTACGCATTGTCATATTTTATTAGTCTTTTCATTTTGAAATTTTCGTTTATATAAGTCCTCTTTATTTAGGTAAATAATAGTTGCTTATTGAATTTCTTTTTTCACCTGTATCGATCTTATTTCATTATGTCTCGTAGTCGCTCACATCTGGTAATTCGTTTTGTAATATTTCTCCGAATATATTTCAAATCATTCCGGGAAATTTTCTCTCTCGTTATAATCTTATTTTATGGGTTTCTGTATATCTACTTATACTTTTTGCATTATGGTTGGCAATTATATTGTTTCCCATTGGCATTCAGCACTTTCTTTTTCTTATATTTCCAATTGCGTTTGTTTTATATTTTATGGACACTCTTAATTTCTATGTATTGCACTCATTTCTTTCTATAAATCTATTGCACAAGTATTTTAAATAATAACTATTATATTCTACTATCATCTTTCGCAGTCCTGTATTTTTAGCATTTATTGAGAGCAGTTTTGAAAAACAACAAATTTGTAAAAAATTATACAATTTATATCTGAATTCTGAATTCTAAAATAAAAAAACTTTATATGAAACGCTTGCAACAAAGGTTGACATAAAATCAGATCTTTAAAGAAGATTTTACTACAAGCCGAATATTTACTTTTCCTTCTTGCCCTTCCGGCTGCAGTAAAAATTCGCGCTACCATGCTGATGGTCATAGGTTCGAAACCTGGTTAGAAGGACAGCTAAATTTATAGAAAATTAATTAAAAGAAAAATATAAATTCAGTTTTTTTTGCAGTGACCTCTGCAGGTAATTCTAACCTCTATGAATATGTTTCTGGTATGAAATGAAAAGCTTATCATATCATTCGGAGGTGAAAAGCACCCAGACACAGATCACTTTACATTCTGCTGGAGGTGATTGGCTGATAATCGCTTTAGCACTTTTAAGCGTCAAATATATACATTATACATATGTATACTATTTCACGGTGAGCACGTTTCACATACAGCTAAACGAAATCTATGCTCTTTTAAAGCATTTGATTTGTTGCTTGTATACTACAAGATTTTACTAACCAAATCTGAGCTCCGAACAACTCCTTGTCCTTCAGAATTACACTACAATTATATAGTTCAAAGGGGTGAATATCACTGCCGAGAGATGACTTTTATTAGAACAATTTTTTTCGCCCATAATTTTGGCTGTTAATCTGGTCAGGTTTCGCACGTATGACCCTTAATTGACTGCTAACCTCTCGGCTCCTAAATTAGCAAACTCTTTGCCAATGTTGCATGCGTTGCCAAGGTATAGCCTACATTTCGAAGAACTTCATTGTATTGAAATTTAGTATAAAATATTTTTAGTATTCCACTGCCGAATTTATTATTTATAGAAAAGAAAACCTGAAATAAATAAAAATAAAAATAAGACATAATTTTTAGAAGTTGTCGAAAAACACTTAGAATTTCGGTAGCTTAAAATTGATTTAATTTTTAGTAAAGTTTATCAAAATTTTAAATTTTTTTGCCGAGTATATGAATAGCGATGTACGAAAATCAATCTCAAAATTTGGACGGATAAATTTTAGAAGAAATTCTTTATTAAATCGGTGTTTTTCGTTACATTCATGCCACAAAGGTAGCACAAGTGAGTATACACTTAAGAGGCAAATTGTTGAGCAAAATGTTTTGTATTCGTGGATTCTCAAACTAATAATGCGTGAAGAGAACGAAAATTAATATATTTTAATTTTGAAAATTAAAAACTAAAATAATATATTTTAATTTTGAAATTTAAAAGTGAAAATATTTTAATTCTGAAAAAAGTTTTTGCATATTTATTTAACACAACTTTAAATTTCATTTAAAATAAAAAAAAGTGTTGTTTCTTTTTAATGTTTTAATGTTAAAAATTAATTAAGTGAATTAAATTAATAGTATTACAACAAAAACAAAAGAAAATTAATGTAAAATAATTAAAAAATCAATGTTAATTTTTGCACATACTATTTATTTCGCAAAAATAATAAAGGCAAATTAAGAAATACATCACATTAAATTAATTAATTTTAAGTTTGATTGATTGGTACGTTTTAAGCTATTTTATATTTATGTTTTTTGTTTAATTTTTTGTTCACAATTTCGTTATTGATATATACTTATGTATGTACATATTTATGCACAAATGTAGAGAATTTTTTTAATTTTAATTTATATAAGCTTAGGAAAATTATTATATATACACATACAAATATGTGTAAATGTTTAAATTTGTTTATATATATTTGTTGGTACGTATTTAGAAATGAGCTAAAATTTATATATTTTGTTTAAAGCAAGCTACATAAAATATAACGCAGAATTTAATGTTTATTCTTTTAAAAGCTATAAATTAAAGTTAAATATGTTTTACTAATAAAAACTATTAAACTTTTTTACTTTTATTAAAATATAGGGCAATAGCTAACGTAAAGTGTTGGGTCTACATTAAATTAAATTAAATACAATTTTTTTTATATATTAAACAATAATTGAAAATGTTATTTTTTTGTAAATTAATATAGGAAAAATTATATTATATATATATATTACTTTAAAATTATTATTATTTATATATATATATATAAATTATCAAATAAATTGAATTTAAAGCGCATATACAACGCTTGGCTAACTTTGTGGCATTAAATATAAACAATTGCGAGAAAAACTCCAAACGAGTTGTAAAGTAGAAAAAAAACTAATAAAATTTACAATAAAAAATAAACAAAATCGAGATTTAAGGCAAACTTTTACATGAATGAACTAAACTACATTCAAACATATTGTAAATTTCGAGTTACGAAATTTAAAAAAAGCATTTAAAATAAACCGCAGTGCTACCACTTGGCTTCTATTTCAACAAATTATAAAAAATTAAATTAAAAAAAAAAATTAAAAAAAAAAAAATTATTGCAAAAAGGTAAAAAATTAAAAAAAAAAATATTATAAAAAGTTGAAAAATTAAAAAAATTTATATTCAAAAATAAAAATCGGAAAATATATAAAAAAAATATCGAAAGTTAAAAAAAAACAAAATCGAAAACAACTGCTCACACAAATACTTGAGGGTACGACTGCAGCTACAACAAAAACAACAACACTTTAGCTGTTTGTTGTTCGACATGTGTGTGTATACATACATGTGGGCTAAATTACAATATTGCATTAAATAAATCACATAAATTTTCTTTACATTTACTTAAAGAAAAATATATATAGGTATATGTACATTTACATAACAATCAGAATTATAATAAAAAATATATATAAATTTTAATTACTATGTAAATATATGTATAAAAATTAATTTACTATTTCAAAATGTACTTAAATGTTCAAATATTTAAAAATTATCATTATATTTTAATTCATATATTTATATACAGAAGTAACCTGAAAGCGCACAGCAACAACTACACTAAAAGGTACATATGCACACCATACATGTGTACATAGAAGAAAATTCTGTAAAGTTATGCCCAAGAAAATGCACAAAATTTATATTTATATGAATACAGCTGATTTGATGCATGAGCATGAGCCAAGGCTGCAACTTAGTATTTTTGAAATTATTTAAAGTTTATTAAATATTTTAGCTACATACATAAGCAATTGCAAATACATACTATACACTTTACGCTTAAATACGATAACGAAAATTATTATTATTTTTTTTTTTTTCAAAATATAATATAAATAATTTGAGTAGTCTTTTGGGGAAATTTTTAGAGCAGAAATTTGGAATTGGTGTTGGTTTGGAATGTGGTTTTTGGTTTGCTTTTCTTTTTCATTGGATATGTGCTTTCTAATGGACGTTTTTTCGAGTTTTACACTAATTTTTCACTACCATCGAGTTTCAAATATGAGCATATTTACGTATACGAATGAAAGAAATTGTTAGCATGATGAGTAAAATAAAGTGAATTTGTTTTATTAATGTGCCATACAAATGATTTTCCATGTTTTTTTAGGCAAAATTTTCTATTCTAGTAGATGTGGAGTTGTTACAAGTGAATATTTTTATTTAGAAATTATTTTTTTCACTAATATATCAAACTCAAGCGACGAAGAGAACAAACCTCAGCAGGTTAAGGGTACATGAATTTAAATGCGGTAAGACATACCTGCCGCAAGAAGCGACTGAAAAGACAATCAGGGGTGTTATAGAAACCAAAACGGAATTGCTTACTTATCGGAATTGAAAATCAATATCTGTTTGAAATGGTGTTATGAAAAAGAGTCGATTTTGCTTTTCTCGTAGATAAACGTAATCGATTTTCGAATCAGCTGCAAACAAACTTGTGCAAGAAAAAAAACCATCTCATTAAATTCTTCTACTGGCTTTAACACATTTGTGATTTTTAATTAAAAATAAAATAAGTTCAGCCGTGATAGCATTTTTGATGATAGAAGCATTTGAAGAAACCAGCGAGAATATAAAGCGCATAATTTTAAGTGATAAGAGAGTCGATCCATTTAACATTTAACACCAAATATTGTATTCCAGGCATTACTTGTTGTAAAACCCCTTTGCGCATGACTTACATTTTTATTTAATTTTCGCTTGGAAAGAAGTTAGCACAGAATTCTGTCAACGATTAACTAATCGGTTTAATTCTGACATTTAAACCGATAAATCAGATTCTGTAACACACAAAATCGATACAAATTCTGTTTCGAAAATGAAATCGATATGCAAATCAATAATCGGAATGTGTAACACCTTCAACAGAATTTTGTCGGTTTCCATTCTGATTCTGTAACACCCCTAAATAGTTTTCGTGTCAGTCGGGTCTTTATACCGGTATGACCAGTATTTTTATCCGGCCAAGTATTATCACTCCCGCAATATTTCCCGAAAACCAATTTGCGGTATATTCTCGCGGTTGAAAACAGAACAATAAGAACAACTGTGGAGTGTTTAATACAATTACAGTAAAACTGGCAACTTTTTGTTGTGTTATTAGCTATTAATTATTTCTAATTAACTTCTAAAATCCAAAGAAAATCTATCCCAGATGTTTACTAAACAATTCATGCATAATTTCGCTCGCCAAAGCTTCACTGGAGTTTTAGCAAGATGCTTCAAAAATTGATTGCTCATATTTAGATTCGCCAATATTTTTAAAGTCAAGTAATAAAAAAAAATCTTTTCCAGATCAAAGAAAGACCGATCTTATAAATCGATAAATATGTACGAAAATTGCCTATACCAACAATTCTTTTTTAATGTTTCACAAGATATTTACCAAGCGTGAGGAAAATATCCAGAATATTTTTATACAAATAAAAAACTCTAAAGCAATTTAGATGATTATATTCTTCTACAAAAGCAAGTGTTGGTGGTAAGTAAAAAGGAAATATGCAGAATTCCTCAATTAAATACACACACATACACACTCGAAACTCATACAATGAAGCGTGCTGCAAATTTGTATGTATGTATTAAACTATACACTACTTTTCACAAAACTACATAAACTGATAAATATAATTTTAATTGCAGCATTTCTCACAACTATTTGTTTGTTTATTCTTCTGTTTTTTTGTTGTTGTTTTTTCTTATTGCCCACGGCATTACTACTAAACATACACACAAGACGTTATAACGAAATTGGTCGATTATTAATTTTGTGTTCTTTTTTGGATGGAATGGGGTTGGGCGGAGTTTGGGAATGTGTGGAATGTGTTTACACTACAACATACATATGAATAAATTACAATACAATTAAAATATGGATACAATAAAGGACATATTGTGACTGTACAATGTGTTCGTGTTTCTTGCTTTGACATTTACAAATACACATGTGTGTATTGATCTGTAAGTGTGTATTGCAATATTAAATACTTAATTTGTATGTAATTTAAGTGCATATTGCTTTGCACGCGTTAAGTATGTATCATATGTAAGTGTATGTAGGTATATAATTGCAATTCGTTTGTTTGTGGTGTTAATTGTTATTGCGTAAATGTATATATGTGTATATATGCATATGCATTTATGCCTTCTATATATATATGTGTTTGGGGATTTTGTGTTGTGTTTTGTTTAATTTTAAATTTATTTATATTTTGTTTTCTTTTCCTTTTCAACTTTATCCTGGAAAGTTCAACACGTATACGCTGCGCGCGGCATTTTCAGCAACGCAGCCAACGCACAAACAAGTGTCCTTTTTTCACTTTGATTTTTTCGCTGCCGTTACTCTCTGCTGCTGCTGCTGCTACACTACAACTGATTTACTTTTGTTTGTTTGTTTATTTTTACTGTTGTATTATTGTTGTTGTTGCATTTACTGCGTTGCCTTTAAAATGCTGTTGAGCGCCGCTTGAAACGTCTCTTGTTCGCATCGACGCCGGTGACTTGTGCTGTAGCCCTCACCGACGCGACCTCAGCTGCGGCTGCTGTGCTGGTTGCACGCAATTTTGTGCATGTACGCGTTGGTGCAGCAACAGCGCCGATGCTGCTTCTAACATGTGTTGCTGCTAATTTGGTTGTTGTTGTTGCTGTTGATGTTGTAGCTGCTACAGTTGTTGCGTTAGCTAACTTGGCTGCATTGGCCGTAGCGGCTGTTGCTGTCACCAATGTTGATTGCTTGCAATTAGCCCAGCGGTGCATTTGATGCGAACATTTTGGATATAATCATTTTCGTGACGACGCTGCGCCACCGACGCTGGCCAAAGACTCACCACGACTCTTTGAGCGCGTCATGCTAGATTCTGTGGAGGCCAATGTAGGAAATAATATTATTCAAAGTCATGTGATTATTTCTCATAACACTTTCTTACCTTTACTGTTGCTCTTTTCCGCTTTGTAGGCGCGCATGGCTTTGCCGCGTTTGTCCAATATCAATTTGTCGTAGCGTACGAATATGCCATGTTTGGGTTTGCATTGGAAATATTGCATACCTTGTACGGTACCGTCATTCTTGCCGGTCGGTGTGTCCAACTCAACGCCAATCCAAGTACCAGCTTGGAAGTGTGTGCTGCCAATATAGCTGATTACACCACTTGTATTGTACGGACGTATGAGCACTGATTCGCCCACTTGCACCCAGTCGGGGAGGGAGGCTTCAATATCTGGAAAAAATTGGGTTAAAGAAATATAATTAGCAGTGAGACAATTGAGAGCGTTGGTTATCTGAAGGTATATTTCTCCAAAAATTTATCTGCGCCCGCCCAACCCTTGCCTAGTAGAAGTCTTTGTTGATAAGTGAGTTCACGGTTGAAAAAAACTTAATCCTGTCAGAGCACCAAATATTTGAAGAGACAGCTCCTTAAACTTTCAACCAACCTCTTGAAGGTATGAAATAGTAATTAATTAATTGAATTTATCTAAGTTAGGTTAGATTGAAATGATAATCCCCATAAATTATTCAAAGCGATGAGTAGATTGCATAACAGAGCAATCAACGTATCTCTGCACACGCTATTCCGTTTAGGTCTCTAAAGGTTGCAGCCACTAGAGACATCAACTTATTGGTCCAAAGTGCCGAACATTCGCAAAGGAAGTGCGTTGATTTTTCAGGTTCTTCAACCTCTCTACAGCTTCTGCTGACAGTACGCATAACCTCTCTGTAAGTGTGCCCAATAAAAGTTGACCTTTAAGAAACCCGACCCATAATTGTAGACATCTCCTTTAGTTTTGACGCGATAAGGTCTCGTGACCTTCTTTTATCCCCCACTGGTCATATTGTCCTAGCCACATTGCAACTATTAAGATTTTACCACTTTAAATGAGCATTTTTTCCTGATTTCGCGTGAAATCTCATTACCCGATACTGTATTGTTAGATCATATTAAGTGAATTGCGAGAATATTCTACTCTTTCCGATTTTATTGTTATTTTTACCGATTTCTGGGCTATTAATATGGCCAGATTATCCAAAGAGATATGGAAACGATTTGCTGAAAGTACCATTGAGCTAAGGCAATTTACAGTCTCATGTGGAGCCGACAGTTCCACCGGACGCGTCAAACAAAAGGACTTGCAAGTTCCAAGCTCCCTTAAGTAGATTCCGCCACCGACGATGTTATCTAGTTTTGACCCATCCCATATCCCATTACTTTCTATCCGGTATAGCTACCTTAAAATCTGTCGGTAGTCGAGGAAGGTTACGCAGTGGTCCGCCTTTTCTGCTGCACGGAACTTTCTTAAGACATTAGTATGACCGTATTATTGAAGGCCCTGTCAACATTCAAAAGAGCAACTAATCTGTCCTCTTTAATTGTGATATATCTCTCTTTGCTGTATGCGCGTTAATTTGTTGATAAAAACAATTCCCGATTCCATATATAATTCTGGTAGTACTCCTAATGTAGCATACATACAGCTGAGGCTACTGTTCAGAGACTGCTGTAGTAGGATAGGAAATTCCTTTTATATAGCTTAAAGATCTTTCATTTCGCGTTCTGATTCTCACCCTATTGGATCCAGTTACCTGCTTCTGGACGCATCAGGATAATTTCAATTAGCGAGGGTACTAAGAGTGCCTTCCTGAGCCTATCTTCTTCCGACGTTGTTTTTATATTACAATTAAAGTCTTAACCGAGGCTAAAAAAAGGCTTTGAACTTTAAGACCAATAAGGTTTACTACCTATTTCATAAAGATGTATGAGGCACGATTCCACATCTAAACTATACGCGCGGCCTTTTTCATTTGGAATTTTCAACCACCGTAAGTAAAATATAAGTAGTTTCTCTTATGCGTTCAGAACCAATGCTCACATAATACCCAATTGAAACCTTTTTTGCGACGAACTCAGCGTTACGCATCCATCGCCTCACCGCAACTGATGAATCAACGTACAACACAACAAATCGGTGGGCGAAAACCAGATGGAGTGCGGACGGTTCTGAGCCCGAGATCAATCGCAGAAAGTCGCGTTTACATTAATCACTTAAATTTAGTATTTATACACCGGTAACTGCCTATTTGGCGCTATCAAACAAGTATATGTATTATTATTATTTTCATACAAACATACCTGCATCCAGTTCCATGCTGCCTGACATCGATGCATTCAACCGATCATTCGATGACGTCATAATGCCTTCCATTTGAGCTACCGAAGCACGCTGCAACTGTGTACGCGACGCGGTGCCACTATTGTTGTTATTGTTGTTGTTGGTAGATATAACACTACTGGACATTGTGTTGCCACCTTGTGGTGGTGTCTTTTTACGGCGTACGACCTTCCCAGCCGGCAGTTGGCCGCGTACAATGCCATTACCCTCTAACGGTTGTTGTTCAGCCTCCGATAATAATACAGTCGTGTTGTTGGTGTTGTGTTGTGTCGTTTCATTGCCATTTTGATTGTCTGTAGCAATGTTATTACTAATTACCTTTGGCGCCGTATTTGTTGTGTTCTTATTATTCTCACTGTTGGCGTGATTGTTAATTAACTTGACTGGTGCTGGTGCTGTTGTTGTTGTTGCCATTACACCCATTGTTGCTGGTGTGCTTGCTACATTTGTTGTTGTTTCGCAATTATTGTTGTTGTTTTTAAGTTCAACAACATCATCATCGTTTATGGTATTGGCCACATAATCGGCCGCCGCCGCCGTCTCGTTCATTTCATCAGCGTTATTGGCAGCGTTGTATTGTGCTTTCGGTTGTGTTGTTGTGTTTGGCAGCTTTACAGCATTTGTGTTGTTGACGTCATTGTCATTAAATGCATTTGTTTCTGCTGTGTTTGTTACGCTTTCCGGTGTTGATTTGGACTGTGTTTGCGTTGCTTCGATTTCATCTTCGTTCAATGCTTTCTGTAGTATTGTTGTCGTTGTTTGTAATTGCTGTTGTTGTTGTTGTTTATTACCATTAGATGATTTTGGCATGTCTTTTAGGAATGGATTGAAGCGCGCTTGCCGATTAGGTGGTGAATTTGAATGATAGTCTGCGGGAAAAGAAAGAAAGAAAGAAGTTGAGATTTTTTTTGGACTTTTATCGGATTTATTTTTACTTTCTTCCTGTCTACTCTTACATCAAAGTGTCCTACATGTATTTAGTTCTTAAACCTCAGCACGTCTTTAAGGATTAAAGGGTAAATCCGGTTTATCTTGCCTGAGTAGCAAGTTCTAAGTGATCTAAAGAATGCCTAGTAATCCAGTGCGAATTCAGTTGTAGGAAAATGAGTGTAAATTCTTTGAAGGAAAACTTATATAAAGGGTGGTTAAATTGTAAGGGCCGATGTTGAATGTGAACCACACCTAAACGCCAAGTTTTTTTCCGAATTTAACTTGACATTTCTCTATTTCAGACTTACTCAATTTGAACCATGGAGAGATACACAATCCAACAACGTGTTAAAGTTATCCAGACTTATTATGAAAATTTTCGAAGAAAATCATCTTCAGTGATGAGGCACATTTTCACCTCAGTGAATTCGTCAATAAACAGAATTGCCGCATTTGGGCGAATGAGAATCCAAGAGTGATTGTCGAAAAACCAATGCACCCACAAAGAGTGACTGTTTGGTGCAGTTTATGTGCTGGCGGCATCATCGGGCCGTATTTTTTCCAAAATGAGGCCGGTCAGGCAGTTACTGTGAATGGTGTTCGCTATCGTGAGATGATAACGAATTTTTTATGGCCACAATTGGAAGATATGGATGTGGACGATATGTGGTTTCAGCTGGACGGTGCCACTTGCAACACAGCTAACGAAACAATGACTCTTTTGCGCAACAAATTCAATGGCCGTGTTATCTCACGTAATGGCGATGTCAATTGGCCCCCAAGATCATGTGATTTGACACCGTTGGACTTTTTTCTCTGGGGTTATTTGAAAGAAAAGGTGTACGTCGATAAGCCAGCAACAATTCAAGAGCTAAAGGATGAGATAATTCGGCACATTAACGGTATAGAAACTCCATTATGCCTCAGCGTCATCGAAAATTTGGACCATCGTATGGAGGTGTGCCGCCGAGGTCGCGTCGCTCATTTGGCCGATATTTTGTTACATACATAATTGAGTAATACCAATATATCATAATAAAATAAAATTTCAATAATTTCCTAAATAGTTTGTGTTTTATTCAAAATCAACATCGGCCCTTGAAAATTTAACCACCCTTTATTATGATGAATAAGGGATCGAAACCTTTTCGAACCCAGTGGTTGGGATTTGGGATTTACTTCTTATTCAACTAAATTGTAATATTTTTCGAGTATCAGAGAATCTGTATAAATGCTACTCCGTATGTCCATTTGTATTGTTTACTTCTCTAGGGATAATAATGCCCTCGAGCAAAAAATGACATCATTTCGAAAATCGTTCGTTGTGTTTTTAGATTAGGTCAAGGTGACAGAATTAAGTGAGGTGTTGCTCATAGCTTCCTCTCTCCATTAGCTTGGCTTCAGCAGGGTGCATAGTCCCGTAATGGCACTAAATGTCATCCAGTTGAGCGTGCGAGCTGTTTTGAAAGCACTGGATTTGTCAAAAGCCTACGACATTGAGGGCTACCGTTAGTATTAAAGAAGTCGACCATGCATTATCGGTTTGATCGACAGTCCACGGTTGAATGCCGAAATCAAAACATTTGGAAACTTTCTACACCACTTAAGGGATGTCTCTTTATTCACACAATTATTTCATCCTGGCATGCCAGGATATTGGTAAACTCTGTTCGATAGTAAGCAGCTACCTTTGTAACCTTTCTCATTTCTTCACTGTGAGACATTAATAACTCTCAACCGATAGATGAGGAAGAAAGTACCAGATTATAAGGACTCTCCTCAGCGACGTGCTACCATCAGCCCTTCAAATCTCTTCCCGTGAATGGCGTAATCG
Organism: Ceratitis rosa; assembly: GCA_037013455.1. Lineage (NCBI taxonomy): Eukaryota > Metazoa > Arthropoda > Insecta > Diptera > Tephritidae > Ceratitis > Ceratitis rosa. The sequence goes on along the minus strand of JAWMAG010000399.1, from coordinate 753,400 downwards.
GTGCCCAACCACAATTTTTTGCGAGGGGCTCGAGCCGTACCGTGAGGTTGGCGCAATTAAGGTTTGTCTCTTTGCATATCTCACACAACACCCCGTTCCCTTTAGTGCGAACCCCATTGAATCAACTGCACATATATTTGAGACAATTTTCCGAAAATCTGAAGTTGATCCGACAAACGGTCTCGGAGATAGGGTCGTATCACTAAGGACATCTCGTGGCGTTCGAAAATAGGTAAAGCGCAAGGCTGCGCACGATCTTCTAAGACATTCATATTTATTAGGTAATGTTCGAAGGAATAAATTTTTTGACAATAATTTCGATTTTTAAAGCCACTTTGAAGTGTAGAAGTTCACCCAAAAAAAGATTTTCTTTTCCATTTTCACCATTCCTTCGATTATTATCTGTATTCATCCATTATAATATTAAGTTTTTTTGGTTTATGGTAAGGGTATCAGATAATTTGAAGCAGAAATATCTTCCTAACCGCCAGACACCTTTTTTTGGATTCCCTTCTGGAGAACGGCTACAGGAACAAGAGGATCCAATATTTTTTTAAAATGAATAGTTTATTATTAAACTACATTAAATTCTGTCTATTGACATTTTTTCTATCAATTTATAGAATAAAATGCCTCTCAAAAAAAAAAAAAGGAAAAAAAGCATTTATTTTGTTTTGCAAGTGGGTGAAACCACTTAAGCGAGGAGCTTCTATAACAATAGCTGAAAATATTTTCTATAATTCAGTGGCGAGGGCTTTAAGGGGTACAATTTTTTACCGAAAATCGTAAATGTGTATATCCACTAATAAATAAAAAAAGAGACTGCACACATCAATTTCTCAGCGTTCAAACTAACCTGGTGTCTCATCAATGCTCATTGAACGCATAGAAGCGATATCATCATTTGTCAAATTGCTGCACGAAACCGCCTGAAAATAAAAACAAACAAAAAAAAAAAGAGATGAAAACATAATTAACAAAAGATTCGCAGAGAAAAAGTAATAAATATTTCTTTAAAAAATAGCACATACCTGCGAACCATAACCGCTCGATGTGGACGAACTCATGCTGGGCGTAGCCAAACCCGTTAAATGCTTCATATTCGCATTAGCTGTGGATGTGTAACTCAAGTAGCTTTGATTGGAATGATTGCTGACATCCATGAATGAGTCCATGGTCTTCGAGGCGGTGAGTCGTGAACGTGTATGATAGATGTTTTGCTGATTCTTCTCCTGCTCATACTCGGCTGTGCCATATTCTGAGTCACTGTAGCTATCTTCGGGCTCTTCGGCGAGTGCACGATGTACGCCTAGCGGTTCTTCGTGTAATGTGGTCATGCGCATGCCCAATAACTTGCTGGTAGCAGGTGAAGCTGTTTGTAGTTTTGGTTTTTTTAATTTTTTTTGGGTAAAAATTGTTAACAAATTAGTGTTAATTGGAAAGTGTGAAATTCAATAATTTGAAATTAAATAAGTAAATATTTTTTTTTTGGTGTTTATGTATAAATAGACATAAATATATTTAATTTTTTTGTTTGTTTGTTTGTGGATAAAGCCATTATTATGTATTGGTTAACACCTACGCTTGGTCGGCGGATTGCGTTGATTGAAATTTAAATTCAAATTCAAGAATGTTGGACGCGCTGCATTCCCAAATGTGTGTGTGGCACAAAAAATATATTTATACGAGAAAATTGTTTTTGTTCTTTATTAATAAATGGGTAAACGTAACATGCATGCATACATATACATATAATTTTTTCTTTTTATGTACATACATACAAGTATATATTTTATTTATTTAATATTGTATTTATTATACATACATATGTTTAGATATAATACTATATGTATATGCATATATTCAATGTGAGAGCAGCACAAAGAACTAATTTAAATGAAATTGTTGCGGTGCATGGCAGCAGCAGCAGCAGCAGAATCATCAACAACAACAACAACAATAATAATAAAAAATAACGATCAACTAAAAACATAGGTATGTACATACATATCAACAACAATTCTATTAGTAGAAACAAAAAGAGTGCTTAGAACAAACAGTTGAATGAACATCTTATGCCTGCAAGTATATATGTATATATGTATGTATGTGGCAAGATATATAATGATAACATTTGCATAAAGTATTAATGACATTATGCTATGTGATAATTGAACGAGAACTAGTAAAAAATGCTTGAAACAAAATGCTGCTAACATGTGACTAGAATTAAGAACGAAATGCGCATACTCAAACGTCTACAACATTGATGTGACTAAAAATGAGTGTTAGATGACAACGCGATGAAATTGTACCTACAGTATAAATGATGGGTTGTAAGTAAAAAAGTTACAGTGGACAAAGTTAAAAAAAAAAAAAACAAATTGGTTGGTCCTCAACCCGACGACTTGATCGCAAGCGGCTGCACCTAAACCAATAATCAGCAGGCCCCTTGCGCGACCCTGAGTATCCCAATTATACTTTTGCCAACAGTACACGATTTAATAAATTGTTTTAGATTCTTTAACCCATCGGCATCCATTTCTATAAGGCTAAAGTTAGCACCGTGGAAGATTTCACGTCTCAATCTGAAGCTGAAGGCCCCGTACTTGCAAAGGTAATGCTTCAGCGTTTCGTGCTCCTTTTTGCAGGTTCTACACTCAGCTGAGTTGATATTTTAGGGAAATATGTCACGTCAGTCAACCTACAAGAATGCTAAGTTCTCTTTCGTTTAGTGGTATCGACTACAACTAATGGGCTTGAGCCTTGCATTGCTTGAAAAATGGCTAAAAATGACCGAAAGGCATGACAGGGCGAGTTTGTGATAAGACAACGCTCGGCCCCATGTGCAGGTAACAGTTCAAACACTGATTGGAAACGTTGTAATGGGAAGTCGTATCCCGCCGTATTCTTTAAACTTTGCTCCTTGCGAATGTTGGCTTTTTCGACGGATGCAAAACGATTTGGGGTGCTCACCGGAGTTCTTTCGAAGAAATCGACGTATGGCTCAATGACTGAATCGAGGATGGGAGGACTAATTTTTTTATAGATTATATTCGAAAATTACCAGAGAGATGGTAATGGATGAAAGATGGAAGCAGTCGCTTCCAACAGATAATAAATAATTTCAATGATGAATTTTTGTTTACTTTTTTTCAATAGAAACACTTTTTAACACAAAAGTAGAACCGAATTTGTACTCCCAATATTTTAGTGGTAGGCTCTACGTTAGAAACACTTCAAGATCTTAAGTATTCCTCTATGGCCCACTGGTTTAAGCAACATTAGAATGATCTGAGGTAGTCGATGGTGATAGCCTCAGCCAGCTTGCTCATCCATCTTTTAATGGCCCTCTGCATTTGTGTGTTATAAAGAGTTTATAATGTCATCTACCCTTGGGGTGTAAATTGTTCATTAAAAATATATATGCTGGACACTCATTCGAATTTCTTTCCAGCAAATTTAAGTGCTGTGAGTGGCGAACAACGCGGGATGTTCCATCAGGACTTAATGGGAAAGCGTTATGAAGGGAAATGGAGTCTAGGAATGCTAGCAGAATATTGTTGGAGACCTAGAAGGGAGCTACCAAAAGCCAATTATTCACGAAAATGCTTAAACTTCTGTATTTTTTTTTTTGAAGAAAGGGTATTTTTTTTTAGAATTGCCACTTCATAAGGAATAGACTTACTCCGGAAATACGTTTGCAAATTTTGCAAATTTATTACCAAAGTAATGGTTTCGTTCTAGTGACGCATTGCGCGTTACGTCCAACTTTCAGTCGATATAACCGCTCAGCAGAGTCGGTAACTCGAGAACCATGGATCTGTTTCGCACCTCGTTACTCAAGTGGATAATGCGCATCATCAGAGACGTCGCACAGTGCGCACTAAAGATGATATTGCTGCTGTGAAACAGAGTATCCAAGAAGAGCCGAATGAGTTTATCCCCTATCGGTTGCAAAAATTGGAGCTGTGCCCATCTACTTTAAGGAAGATATTGCGGAAGGATCTTGGTTTGCGGAAAATTTTAAAATTGTTCAGCGATGGTGTTGATTTTGGGTTGAATGGGTACGTCAAAAACAAAATGGTCGCATTTGCAGTGATGATAATAATTGTTGAGACGCTGTTACATTCTCAGAAAGTCACCGTTTGGCGTGCTATGGGCCAGAGGGAATTATTGGCCCATATTTTTTCAACAAACGAAGCCGTCATAATATAATAATATAGTCAATGGGAACGCTATAGAGCAATGATTAATACATGCTATATACACAGCCAACGAAACAATAAATTTATTGAACAAAATTTTTGGTGAGCGCAATATTTTGCGTCGTCGGCCTGTGCTATGGCCTCGAAGATTGTGCGGTTTAACATCGCTGGACATGTGAAGTCGCTTGTCTACGCAGGGACGATTGACGCCTTAGAAGAGCATATTTGGCGCGTTCTTGCTGACATACGTGTTCGTTCTCCAATTGCTGACGGTTAATCAATATGACCAAACGTAATTAAGAGTAATGTCTTTAAAAATAATTAATTTGTTACATACATACATATGTACCTAAAGTTGTATACATCTACATATGTACATATGTATATTGTATATGTATTCCCTGGAGAGTAGCTTGACTGCGGTCCTTTGACTAAATACATATTAAATAATTGTTTGGAGAATTAATTACACTATGGGCGGTCGGGCGGTTGGGCTAGAGAGTTTTATGGCATTCATATGTAGTTAAGCAAGTAGTGGAATTAATCAATTTTACTATTTATTTTCCTTTTCTCTTGCACTAAAAATATGTTTTTTTATGATTGTTAATTATTTGTTTACGACACTTTTTCACCATCACCCTCGCCACTGTGGCAATTGTTGTTCCTTTAGTAGTATTCAATTAATGTAGGACGATATAATTAAATAGACACCAGAGTATGTACACGTATGTATGTATCTACATACATTGTTCATTATGGACAGATAGCTGATATCATATTGTGGTTGATACGTACATAGTTATTTATTGTAATATGTTATACACCAGTGTATTATAAATATGTACAATACGAATGTCACATGAGTATATGTACTCGTATACATATGTGGCTTGTAAAAATGTGTCTTTTATTAATAAAAGCTTGTAAATTCATTTTTAATCCATTTCCATGCCTACACACATATTTATTTATGTATGCATATATTTATGTATGTATATTGCAAGCAAATATGCACATGACTGTTTACATTGCTTGATTGCATTATCGTCTTGTTGATTTACCAACTGACCAGGTAAATAAACGACTATAATTAATTGGATTAAATAAAGAGAAAAAAAAAATACATTTTTTACAACATTGTTGACATGAATGTATTTTTATCTGCTATTATTCAAATACAAAAATGGTTTTTACAGGGGAAGAGTAATTGGATAACCCTCAAAGGACTTTATAATAATTTATTTTATTTAATTTTTTCAATTTTAATCTGAGGAAGTAGCGCCTTCCGAGGGACATTTAAGGGGGTCTCCTCATCAGTCAGTTTCAAAAAATCGATTTTTTTTTTTTTGCTTCAATCGTTAGAATTATTATTAAAGAATATTCTTGCAAATTTTGAGAGTCCAACTCAAACTCGTTTAGGATTTACAAATCTGAGTAGAGTCTCGCGTGGGGCAAGCGCGAGCTAAACTAAAAACTTTAAAGCCTATTTCCCGAAAACCGTATTTTTTAAAATTCCGTGCACGATTAAAAATGAACCATTAAAGCTATGTATACAAGTAAGACACCGTTTTTTAGATAATTTTATTGTCCATAGATTGAACTAAAAATATTTATTAAAAAATTTTTATTTTACAATGTTATCAACTCAATTATTCTTAGAAAAAGCACTAAAAATCGAGTACTTTTTTAAAAAAATGACAAAAATGTTAAAATTTCAACTTTCAATCACCATAATAGTCTATGATCTGCAAAAAAGCCTTCTGAACAAGGAAGTATTTCCATTTTTTGTTTCAGATAAAAATTACGGGCTGAATCATGCACGGAGTTTGAGTTGTTAATCGCGAGCTGCTGCGCAAGATTTTTCATAAATCAGCCATTTTTAATTATTTTGACATACAATAAACTTTTTTTTGTTGAATAAATATATGTTCAAAAATATGCAAAAGATCATTTGTTTCTCTTGTTGTTTTCATGTTCAAAAAAAATCCTGAAAAACCTCTTTTTTTGTAAGCTACTGATGAGGAGACCCCCTTAAGCAATTACACAGGGGTTTGCCACAATTTCCAACAATTTTTGTATAAATTTATCAAACTATTTCGTATTTAAATATATAAATTTGAAAATGAATTTCTGAAATTTTTAAAGGAGAAAATTCTTAAGTCCGCCAACGTAATTTCCGGAGACCACTCGGAAAAAAGATGCGTCTTCGTTGACAGCAGAACTCATGACAAGTGTAATACAAAAGAGTTGTGTTTTTGTTAAAACCATAAATTAGAGCTTGAACGAAGGAAAAACAGCTTTTGCGGAGTTTTGGTTTTCTATTTACTTTGATGACAGGACATGACAGCTGATAGATGCTTGAAGCATTATACGAGTAAAGTACTAAGTGTGTATTAAAATAAAAATATTCACAAAGATAAATGGTAGAGAAAATTGCTTAAAAATTTTATGCGAAAATTTTATTGAAATGTGTCCCTCACCTGTATCAATGTTTTAATTTAAAATATTGCTAATAATAGAAAAATTTCAAAATAAGCGTTGCAACCCGCAACATGTTTAAAAAATCTAACTTGCAAGGATACAGACTGTAATCTGAAGCTGCCAAAAATTAAAAAGTTACACTATTTGCTTGGGGCGATTGCACAATCAATCAATCGAGGAACTTGATGGAAATTTTTGTAGAAATGTTCAAACATTTTGGAGTGCCCTGGTATTCTTAAAAAGAAATTTTAGTAAATTATTCGTTAAAATGTGTTGAAAACTTATGAAATAAAAGAAATTATGGAAATGTTTATATAAAAGATTTCTAGGATTCTTAATACTCGTTTGGTGTAGTGAAACACATCTGGATACCGCTACATACTCGTATATATATTTAAAATATATTTCTTAAATAAATAAAAAATACAAAGAAAAAAATTAACAAATGTAATTAAAAAAATAACAATAATTATAAAAACCTTTATAAAAATAATTAAAATAATTAATAAAAACTATAAAAAAATTGTTAAAACAATAAATAAAAATATAAAAAAATATATAAAAATAATTTAAAAAATGTGTAGATAAAAATAATTAAATATTAATTAAAATAATAATAGTAAAACTATATAAAAAATATATATAAATTATGAAAAAAATAAAAATAATTAAAAATAATAAACCAAAAATACATAATATGAAATATAGAAAAAAATATTAAAAAAAAGTAAATAAAAGTAATATAATATTAAATGAAAATAATTAAATAAATTAATAAAAGTAATTAAAAAAAAAATAATAATACTAAAAATAATGAAAAACTTAAAGTAATATTAAAAAACTATAAAAAAATTAAAAAAAAAAATTAAAGAATAATTAATAAAAATTGTTAAAAAATAAATAAAATTAATAAAAGCAGTAGTTAAAAAAAATTAAAATAATAATAATAAAACTATAAAAAAAATAATTTAATAAAATCAAAAAAAAAAATTAAAAAAATTCAAATTGTTAAAAACATAAATAAAAATAATAAAAACTTTAAATAAGAGTTATAATAAAATAAATAAATATAAAATAATATTAAAAAGTAAATAAATAAAAATAATTAAAAAATAAATAAGTAATTAATTACAAAAAATTAGATGAAAATATTATAAAAAAAATAAATAATTAATATAATAATAATAAAAATTAAAAAATATAATAAATTAAAAAGCAGAAAATAAATAAAAGCTGTTAAAAAATAAATAAAAATGACAAGAAACTAATTAAATAAAAATTATTAATAATAGAAATAAAATTAATTAAAAAAATAAATAAAAATGATAAGAAACTAAAAAATAAAAACTTTTAAAAATTGAAATAAAAATATTAAAAACAATTAAAAAAGAAATAAAAATAATTAAATGAAAAATGAAAATGATTTATCTAAACTAAGCCCAAATTCACTATGTGTATGTATGTATGTAAGTGCATTTGTGATAATGAATCGATTAAGATTGCGCTAAATTCAACTAGTTCTACTAGTGCCACTATAATTAAGCGATTTTTATTTATCAAATAATCAATGCAACATAAATAAGTATGTATGTAGATGAAATGAGTTGAAAGAAGCGAATATAATGTATACACATCAATGGCACATACGAAATGTGAATTGAACGATGGATTTGATGAAATGTTTTTTGAGTTTAAGTTTTAACTCTTGAATGCTTAACAGACTCTGGTGTACAACTTAAATAAGGTTTTTGGTTGTTGAGTTGAGGTTGAAATTCGTATTTCTTGATTTTACAGTGTATAGGTATATGTATGCAAGTAAAAGGAAAAAAACGTTTTTTATGAAAGTGTTTATTTTTTGTTGTTTGTTAGACGAGCTAAATTCTACGAGTACGAGTACGAGACACTTGTTTTATTGGGAGGTTACTCTATACACTAACTATATATGTATACTTTGACACACACGCCTATATATGTATGCATATTATATGTATAATTGGTTTTGTGGTGTATTCATACATAGGTTGTTATCCTTTTTTTTAGTGCGTTTAGAAAAGAACAAGACGGCACAGTACATTACACACTTTTTATTGTATATTTTGTACGAGGATTTTGATTTGAGTTGAGTTTGTTTTGGCGTTTCTTGTTTTAATGTTAATTATTTAATTGATCGTTTAATTTCTTTTGTTTTTTTTTTATTAATTGTCTGATAAGTGTTTAAAAGGTTTTCAATTGTTTGCAATAAAAGTATTAATGTAAAAAATAATGCTTTATCATTTAATTGAAATATTTTTTTTACAACAATATTTATAACAAATTCAAATCAATTCAAATTAGGATGTTAAGTTTGCTTGTACGAATATTTTGTTTTTGTAATTGCAGTGTGAACGAACGAACGAACGAACGAGCGAATGAACTAAGGTTTGTTGCTTTCTAGCTTCACGCTAATATTTGCAATTGATTATTGTTTTATTGTTTTTTTTTTTGTTTTTACCTGACAAAATAGAGCCTGGTGTATATTGGGTGAATTTAGGCGTTTGTTAAGATAGTTGGTTGATTGGTTGGTTAGTTGGTTGATTGATTAGATTGAGAACAGAAACAACGTTGCATTAGAAGATTTAATTTTTGAGCGCGCAAGCGAATACGCATTAAATTATAAGCGAATTGTTGTTATACAGTTGTTGTAGCAGTAGTAGTTTGTTTTTAGAAGTTGGTTCGGAGAAATGAAGGTACAAGTTTAGTAGAGAGCGAAGAAAAATAGAAAGTTGCAATGGTAACAAAATATATAAAAAAATTTGAAAAATTTCAAGTTAGTTATTTGGACATGGAAATTCTTATAAAATTTAGTAATAAACAAAAAATAAACAGAAGTAACAAGGTTTAAATTAAAAACAAATTAAGTGTGAATGCTTTCAACGAGTTTTAGCTCAAATACTTAAATAAGTATGTTTTATTTTTTTATTTTCAAAATTTTCAAAATAAGGAAAAAAGATGTGCACATTTTGTGGGTTAGTGGTTGATGGTTAGAGTTTAAGGGTAGTCATGAAACTTATAATGTGACCGCCTAAATGTAGGCAACAGTTTACGTCTTATTTTTTTAATTGCTTCTTTATAAAAAAAAATCTTAAATGATTTTATTTAATTTTCAATAAAAGCGTCTAGAAATTATTTATTTTAACTTTTTCGCATACGTAGAAAATAAAAACACTATCTTTATTACAGTCAACAATTTTTGCCTTGATTTGGCTTTTTTTTAATATTATTTTTACAGTAATTTTTTTTAACTATCATAAATAATGCCTGAATGTAGAAAACGTTTTAATTAATCATTATTTTTTTTTAATTTTACAACCATAATGGACAATAACCAAATTAATTGTAACTGGGCTTTGCGCATAAATGTAGGCAGTAATTTCTTATTTTTACTATATGTGTATACTCGCACATACATATATATAATTAGTTAAAATGTTTATCGAACGAGCTTCTCCTCTTATGTCTTTATGTACATATATAATTATTAAAATCTCACGAAATAACCCCTTCGCTTTAGATGCATGAATTTAATGTTTTTTGAGATGTACGATTTTGATGGACTTGATTTTTTTTTACTATATGCATATTTATTCTTATTCAAAGTCTTTTTTTTTGCATTTTATTTTTTGTTAAGAGAACAAGAAAAACAATTCATCAAAGAAATGCCTTAGCGAAAATTTGGAAAAGCTGCAATAACTGGGAAGCGTGTACATCAAAGAAAATAAGAAAGAAATTATTTGCAAAAGCACAATAGCTATGTAACCATATAGTACGTATGTATATATAAAAATACTATGAAGCGTTAAAGTGATCTTAAACGTTATTATACTCAATTATAGAGTGTTGAGGAGAAATTTTAAGTGATTTCATTTTCATTTTCATTTCCATTAATAAATTTAATTCAAAATTGTTGTGGGAGCTAGCAAAAATATTTATAGGATAAGGTTATATTGTTAGAATTGTGCTTGGAGTTTGAGCATTTACTCGCTTGTCAACTACGAATTGCGCTAAAACTGCAAATAAATAGCATGAGTAATGAACGCTACATGGCTATGAGTTCGATGTGAATGGCAGTTGAGTGAGCATTTCGATTTATACTAGATATTCAATGCTGTTACTGGATTTCTACGTATTTAAACATTAAAAAAACCATCAGAGAAATTAGTTGGAAAAGTATATTCTATCAAGAAAAAAAGCTGTTGCGGGAAGAGCATTTCTTAATGACATATTTGGTAATTTTAAAAGTATTTTCCGTAGAGTTACGCTTGAAAAATATTAAGTCTAAAGTTTAACGAATTTTAAGAAAATTTATAATGTAGACTTTTGACAAGGAAGGTATATTTCGAAACCATTTTTCCAGACTTGCTGTCAGTGGTATCAGTAAAAGACAGTAAAACTACTTTATTTTAGATAAGCCGCAGAATAACATATTGGAAATTACACCATAATTTCATTTGTAAAATATTTATAAACACATTCAATTAATTTTCAATAATCTAAAACGGCGAAAAATGGTTTAGAACCTGTAAATAGCGTAAAATACACAACTATGAATATAAAAAATTTCTAGTGTTAAACTTGAAAAAAAAAAAAAGAATAATTTTTTTAATTCTAAAGACAATAAGACACTCTAAAACGTAATCCATTATTTTGGCAATAGATGACTTTAGTGGTCTGTTATCTTGCATTCTAGAAGTGCGATTGGATTAAGCCAGTTGGCGTTGGAAAGATGATATTGTGTACTAAAAAAGATATTAGAAGTTTTGATCACTTAACTCAGTAGTGTTTGATCGCATGTCAAAGATGGACAAAGGTGAAAACACAAGTCAGGCAGTCATCGATTTCGTTCCGGTAATTTTGATGTAAAAGTGGCTTCACGGTGTCGAAAATGATGGAAATCGTCGAGTCTGACCGTCATGTGAGGACTGCTTGGATTACTCAGGAGCTGAATGTTGCACAAAAATCAGTTTGGGACCATTTGATAATCTCAATTTATGGGTGGCACATGAGTTAACGAGAAAAAACTTCAAAACCCGAATTTCCTTATGCGAATCGCTGCCTATAGCCAAACATTAAATTTGGACCTGTACTGTTGGCGATTGGATTATCTGAAGAAAGCGATCACCCAGAAGGGTCCAGCTTTGGCCAACAGGAGGATAATTGTGTTGCAGCAGGACAACGCCAGATCACACACATCGATAGTAACTCGCCAGAAGCTCCGAGAGCTTCGTTTGAAGGTTCTTATTCATTCTTATACATACACCTTATAGTCCGGACATCGCACCAAGTGATAACCATCTGTTGCTGTATATGGCGAACAAGAGAAGCCTTTGAAAACCGATTGTCGGATAATTCTAATTATGGCAAATAAAGTCTTCAATTGAATGCAAAAATAATGGATTACTAGACCAATATATTAATAACAATAACTAAATTTTAGGAATATATTGTGGAAAATAAACTATTCTATTCGAAAACAACTGTCACACATACTTTTAATGACTATATGGAAGGAAGTTAATTTCTGAAATCGACTGAAAATTCTAATATTTAATGAATTCTACAATGGAAAAGCAATTTTTTCTTTATTTTTCACACTTAATTACTAAATAGGTACCTAATAATATTGTAATAAAAAGGGAATTAAATGGTTTATATTCAGAAAAAATGTGGATGAACTTGTACTTTGCGCGCAAGCAAAATTGGAAGCTACAATCCGTATTTTATATATGTTTGTAATAAAAAAAAAAGTGAATTGTTCATTTTCTTCAGAGCAAAAAAGTACGTGGTAAATTTCTTTGTATAGCTGCATATGTTATATAGTTTAAAACAAATTAAATACATTGGCATATTATAAAAAAATAAAATCGAAAAAACGAAATAAAAGGAAGAAACAACTTCCAATTTGTAAACAACCAAAGTGTACGCAAAGAAAATAAGATTTCAATTAAAGCTTATATTATAAAAGAGTTATAAAAAAATTATGGTAATGTGCTTGTGAGCGCACATGAAGCCATTCTTACCAATGCCAAATGGTTTGCACGGTGGCTCATCATTACTGCCCTTGCCGCCAAAACTATGACGATTGCGTGTACCAAAGTCGCGTATGGCTGGATGTGCTGCAATTGAGTTAGAAAATAAATAAATACAATTATCCATTGTACTCCACTGTCGTATTATTATGATTTTTACCTGGAAATTTGGAGCTTAATGTTTGATTATTGAGATCTGCAAACGATTCAGAGCGGCCGACATTTAGTAATGATTCCATAGAGGCATCGAAACGCATAAGCTAAATTGAAGATATTTGTAGAAAAGTGTTATTGAAAATGTGCATACAAACAATTAATGCTGTCTAGAATATAAATATTTTTGGTTTTTTTTTCCTACTAAAAACTACATTTAATGCTAATCAAATGGCAATTGCTTGCTTAAAAATATGGTTATAAACGCAAAAGGATATACGAAAAAGTTTGTGTAACCAAAGTTAAATATCGTAAAAAAGTATGAAACAAACACATACATACATATAAAACACACACATACATTGAAAAGTGGCACATACAAAGTGGATTCGCAAGTGTACTCTTCGCAATTGTAAATTAAACGATATATAAAATTATTCGTTGGCTTTCTCTGTGATTTAATCAAAAACAATTTTGGTCGTTAAACCTGTGTTGGTGTTGTGCTGCAACTACTTGACTTGATACATAAGTGACTTACTCCACATTGAAATAACAAAAAAAAAATAGTTTTGTATTTAGACCAGATCGCTCGTTGGCATCTGTATTTAATTCTCTAATTACAAATTGGCTAAATATAAAAATGAAGAAAGGGAACGCCAGACGGCTTATCTGACTCTCACAAAAGGACTAAATATATCCAGCTACATATATGGGAAGTAGGCTTGTTTGTTGTTTGTTTGGAGCTCATTCTGTAGGTTATGTTAGGTTAGACGATTTAACCTCGATAGTGTTGTCAGACACACTATATACGACCAAGTGACAATGCTACACTCTTTATTGTGTCTCTAGTGTGAAGAAAATTGCTTTTCTTTTCACAAATTGAAGGCCCTGTAGCTTTTCTGCACAAAGTCCCCACACATACCACACATTTCCTGCACTTGCCGTCTTCAATCAGCCCTATATTAAGGGCATACGATGCCAAAAGACAATGTCTGGTCACACAGTCTTTCCAGCAAACCAGAATTCGGGGTCTTTACCGCTGGTAAAAACTTTGTAAGTTAAGCATTATAAGTTTTGCATATAGTTTTCGTAAATCTGAAGCCCTACAGCTCGTTCCTAAAGTATATCCACATGACAAAGTAAGATTACTTCTTGCGCTTGCTTTACTTTACTGATTAGAACTAATAGGTTCATTGTTGCCAATTCTAAAAGGACACCCTCCTTAGCTGGTTCGTTAGGTATCGCACTGCCTTCAACGCGAATTTGACCTGGCACCCAGTAAATGTAAACTCTTCTTTTTCAGATAGTATTTGTATCGCCTCCTTATATGGTGCGACCGAAGCCGACTTCGTGGTTTATGAAGTCCTTGATGACCACTTGGCTATTCACATAAATGTGTATTTCCTTCCTTTGAACGCCAGTACCCTGTTGTAGCTCAGCCGCCATTTTTATAGCAAGAAGATACTGCATGGTTCGGCAGCTTAAATGACACTGTTACACTGTTATCTCTGTTTGGACGTAGTAAACTGGGACTTTGATTGCACATTTCAAACCTTCGATACAGTCATTCGTCTATATTGCAGATGACAACAACTTTGCGAAAGTCAAGCGCGGAATAGCGTAGTCTATTCGTACACTTTGGGATAAAACGCAATACTACTGTGCTGTCTAGAAAGGTATAGCTCAGCAGCATTTAGGAATACCCTCTTTTTGGATACTAGATTTGTTGGTGGAATGCTAAAAATCGCATGTAGCACTGCAGATGATGTTGTTTTGAGTGCCCCTATTGAAAGTCTGAAGACCATATTCAACCTTGTGTCTACAGCCTTCCACCATACTAAAACACTGCTGAAAAGTATTGGCTCGCAACTAATATCCAGTGAGAGAGAGAGTAGTATAAAGACCCTAAATGCAGCCCAACATCCTTTGGCACATATATATAGGGCCGCTGATGCCTTCCACTTGCTATTCAACACAATTTCGGCATTGCAAAAGAAAACAACTTAACCCCCTGCGGGTTAACGGTTCAAGAATTTACCCTCGGTAAGGCATGCTTGTCATAAGAGGCGCGGCAGTCGTGTCTTTATACCGGAACCACTGGAAGTTTTAACCGGCAAAGTTGACAATCCTTTGTGATATCCAATTTGGGAAATATTTTTGCGGTTATTACAACAACAACAGAACTTTTTACTCGATTCATTTCGAAAAAATAATCTAATACAGGAAAGTTGTAAACCAAAGTTTGCTGACGTACCTCGCCATGCATTTACTACAGTAAAATTTAATAATAGTTTTTAATACGTCAACAGACACCAGACACAAATATTGCCTTCCAAATCCACTTTTGATGCTTGACTTTCATTGTTTTGTTTTTTTCTTTTTTTGTTTTGTAAAAATAATTTTGATTTGATGTTGCACAGCTTTTGCATACTTACACTTCCAGTTGTTGTTTCTTTAACCGTCTATTTATAGACAATTACAAATTTACGAACGTATATCAAATGTGTTGTATGTGCAGACGGCGGTTATTTCATAATTTTTGTAATTTAAATTCAATTTTTAAAATATTTCATATTGTTTGTTTCAATATTTTTTTTTGTTGTTATTGTTTGTTCATTGGTGGATAATTAGTTTGTTAATAATTTGTAGTAGTAGTACGAGTATATAGTAGGTGAGGTGGTACAATTTAAATTTATTTTAATCGACATTTGGTGAGGACAAAACACATATTTATATATATATATATTGTTATTTCAAATTTTGTTAAGATTAGTTCAGTTGTTTTATTTTTTATTTTTTAAAAGGTGAAAGCGCAAAAAAGTGAGAAAAAGAAGAATTTTGTTTTAGAGCTTGGTATATAGTTAATAGATACGAATTCAAAATCAATAATTGGTTAAATAATTTATATAAACGTTTATACTTTTATATAGAGAAGCAGCTAAAATGGTGAATTGAGAATTTTGGCAGAAAAAAATTATAAAGCATATGTGTTGTAATAACACAAACTAACTACAATGTGTTTTGTAGTGATTTGTGGCGCAACTACAAATACATAAATACGTTTGTGTATTACAGGTGATATGTGTTGTATCTCATACAGTACCTGTGAGAAGTTGGGCACACTGACAGTCTTGCGCATTGATAGCGGTTGGCCATGCGCAGTCTCCAATTCTTTAACGGCCACGCTTTGACGCAAGCGATCGAGCGTTAATATGCTCTCGACAGCTGAAACGCCGCGTGTGTATTTTTCTGTGTTGAAAACAAAAACAAAAAAGAAAGGCAAGTGTTAAAAATATAGATGAAAAACTATATTGCAAATTTGCAAACCAACCGATGTAAGTCTCGCCATCACTTGCTGAGCAGTCATCACCGCTTGCAGCGAGCTGTGCCAACGATTCGCGATCTTCCAACTCTTCCGATGCCTTTGGTATATTTGAGACGACTTCATATGTGACGCCCGTCTGCAATATGGCATTTTCGCCACGCACTAAACGGAATTTTTTCAAACGATCCGTAATACTTGGTCCTTTCTTAATATTTATGCTAATGCGTTTGCGCAACACTAGATCCATGGGCGCTGGGTGTGAGAGCCGCACGGTGGTGCGCAGTATTAAGTAGACACGCTCATTTGCTTCGGTGACACGATTCAACGCCTGACTGTCGTGCATGGACGAGTCCCAACTGGCAATGGAGCAGACATCCTTCTCGAGATGTTGCAATATTTGTAGTGTATAGAATTTATGACCGTGTTCTTTGGAGAGTATAGAGTTTTGACCGGCAACAGAGAATTCATCATTGGTATTTTGTGCAGACATATCGTCAGCATTTAGATCCAGGAATAGCACTGGTACATGTGGTTCCATGCCGGCCGGTGGTTCCCATGAGGCTGGCGCACCGGGTATGCCCGAACCAGGTGCCGGTACCAAAACTGCATTACGCTCCTCGGTCAATGAGACCCATTGATGCACCAAACTCAATTCACGTTCACGCTCTTCTTCGGTCTTCTCCTCTTTCTTGATTAATTTCTGTATCTGCTGGTCAAGATATGAACGCCGGCGACCGAGCGCTTCACTCCAACGCTCACGCAACACTGTCAGATCTTCCTCTTGATACGAGTCGAGTGGTCGTTGTAGCCGTGAACGTACACTAATACTACCGATTGCAATGTTTACGATGGATTGACAAATTATGGGTAATGTGCCGGAGTTTTGCACTGGCTTCACGCGTACATTCACACGTCTCTGTTGGCCCTGACGCAACTGATATATGCCACCAGTGAGCACTTCGGTGCGGTTTGTCACTTCGACGGGTGAATATTCACCATTGTCATTCAACTCATGTATCTCTACCCACAACTCAATTTTGCGCGACAATTCCGCCCAACGATCGACTAACGAACGCGCTTTAGCCTGCTGTTGCTCCACTTCCCAGCCCTTGGTCTTGGAGAAACCGGCACTGCGGTGACCCCAAACTTCAATCGATAGTGCACCCTCAATGCAGTGCTCCAAGAATTCTTCATTAATGGCTACAGTGAAATCTTTAGTATGCTCAAATTTAAATATCATATTTTGATCGTGTGATGGCGCTTCAGCGTTAATCACGGGCACCACGGTCTCTTGATGACCCCAAAATGTATACTGGCAGAAAACGAAATTGGAGAGTGAGAGTGGCAAGCCGGTGGCACTCTTGATAGAGACACGACAGGTGATTTGATTGGACATGGGATCGACAGGATCATCGTACTCATCGCGCGAATCAGTTGAAGACTCAGAAATCGATTCGCACATGCGATCTTGTGGCATTTGTCCAGCAATACGTTGAATTTCGACTTGAAGTCGACCAGCAACTTCACCTTGTTGACTGATGATGGGTGTGTGATAGTCTAGTTTAACATCATGGAAGAGTACTTCAAGAAATACATTAGCTACACCGATTAAATTGTGGTTCTCTTGCGACTCGTAGAAGGGATCCAACGATTTGGAGTTCTCACTCTCCTAAAAATGAACAGAAATTAGTCTAAGTACTAAATTAAGTGTACAAGTCATGATAGAGAGATTAAAGTAATTTGTGATTGTCATTTGATAGGCATATGTGCTGGTGCGTAAGAGTAAGAATAATAAACAATTACCTCATCGCTGTCTTCATCATCAGAGTATATTTCAACGACAGGCTTAAATGTTATAATTTGTTTTTTTTTTTAGTTTTGTTTTTGTATATGCCGTATGATTTGAGCGAATTGTAAATGGGTTAGTAAAAATGGAGAAATGCAGAAATGATTTAATACAATAGAACAGTTAGCAAATGTAAAAATGAACAATTTTAAAATTTATTTACAAGCAATTTTTGTACGATATGAAATGAGTGGCGAAGAAGCACTTACCAAACCATTCAAACTACGCTCTTTGTGCTCCTGATACATTTCACGCATGTCAATTAATTTATTTTCCAATTTTTCCATTGTCCAAATTTGACTGCCGGAGTTGATGCGTTTAACCAAAATGGCTGGTTCGCTGACGAAAGCGCCACGCTGTAGGATAAAATAAAATAAAAAGAGATTAATTAAATTTGGAAAACATTAACTGGAGTAAAATATACAAGTAGATTCATATTCTGAGCTAATTTAAATTATATTATAAATAGTTTATTCCAAAGTAGGCGAACTTCGAAAAATAAATAAAATAAAATAACAGTTTTGTAACTTTTATTTTATCCTGTCATCAAACAAACAGTCATCATATTCGCGAGACTGTAATCGGGTGAGCGGTGTCTACGTTAGTAAAGAAGAAGAAGATGAAATTTATTTTCATTCAAACCACAATGGTCTGCTTGACATTCTTAAGTTGAATTTCGGTTTGACTTCAGACCTCAAATTAATCACCTTACTTTTCTTTGTTTTCCGCAATATGGGAGAAAGGTCTATTAAAGGAGCTTTGTGAGAAATTTTTTGGTAGGACTCTAGTCCTTATTAAAAGTAACATACCTACCAAGTTTGGCTGAGCTCTGATGAATAAACCTTAAAATTCGATCTTGAATCAAGCGAAGTTTGGAAAGTAAAAAGTCCGCTAAATGGAACGAAGGTGCAGACTAGACTAAACTAATTGTAAATACTAAATTTTTTCGAATTTCGACCACTGTCCACCTGCTGGGATCCAGAAGTGCACCCCACGTATTTTTCTAATTGTCTTACTTGCTTATTTACTTACTGAATTATGGCGATTATCATATTTTTAAATATTACCGTTATATGGGAGGGGTGTCGGCTTGCATTAACTACCACACTTAAGATTAAACGAATGTGTGAACCAAACTCATCAAAATATCTTAAGCCTTTCTTTAGTTATTATGTACACAGAGGGACGGACAGACAGATAAACATAGCAAAATCGATCCGTCTCGTTATTCAATGTACACGTATGTATATTAAAATTTAAGAAACAACAAATAAAAAGTAATGATACCGTTATTTTTCTCGTAATTTTAACAGTTTTGGGAAATACTGTTGACACGAACATTTTACGATTAGGATAATGTGTCTCTTTTAAAAAGTACTGGTAGTATCATAAGTGCCCTATATCTCTTTTTATGGCTATATATCACCAGGTTTAGGAGATGACTTGAATCCAATAGTTCCAAGTTCCCGCGACGGTTGGGTCTTTATACCGGAACGACCCGGATTTTTATCCTACCAAAGACTGTCACTTCACACTACTTTGGGGAATATTTTTGCGGCTACAACAACAACATCAACCGGGTTTATAAGCAGGCACAGTAATAGTCCAGTTCTCATTCTTATATTTGACAGTGTTCTTATCAGCAACTCTTCGAAAGTCCATTTCTGATTATGGAAACAAATTATCGAAGTCGGTACATAATTCGCAAATATTAAAAAAAAAAAACTTAATTTAATATTTTTACTAGGGCTTTGTGATCCATTGAGGGAGTTTTCAGTAACCAAACCCCGAAATAAAGTTTTTTTTTATGAAATTTAAGAAGGAAACCAAGTTTTCAAAGTAATAATTGGTACAAAATCATATTACACTTGCATTTTGTTGTAATTTTATGCCACCCAAAAGTCATCAACTTACCCGCCTATTTGGACTCAAATTTGCCGGCGGTATTTGCAATGTAACTGAGAATTTAGTTTTCTTCTCCATTTCCTCGGCAAGGAAATTAGCCTCCTGCACCAATGCATTGGCGCGCATAATATCGTTTTTCAATTGACCCAACGAACGTTTAAACATCTCATCACGTTCCTTTAAAAAATAATATTAAATTAGTTACCTTTTTACGTTAATGCGAAACCAAAAACCGTATAATTAATCTTTTACACTTACCTGTGCCCATTTCTCTACACGCATTTGCGATGTAGGTGTGTTTGGTGTAATTTTACCCAAACGTAAGGGATCATATGGTGTATAGGGCGCGTAAGGTGTGCTGGGTGATAAAGTATTACGCAATTGTTGGAATTGTCGCTCGTACTCCTGCAAAATGATGGGTGTGTTAATTAAACAAAAATACTTTCGGCATACTTTTAGGCATGTAACAGACATTCAACAGACAAATATTGTTCTTCTATATCATAAATGCATAATTATTTTAGGTATATTGCCTTGCCATGCTCACTCACCTGTCGCTGCTTCTCTAAAGCCACCTGCTTATCTTCTTCATGTTGACGCTCTAGTCGCGCAATGGCTGTTTGTATGGGATCATTACTCAGCTCATTTTGCATTATCTCATCACGCGCAAAATTATAATCAATTAATTGTGCTGGGGTCTGCGGTTCCGAAATCATATTGGCATTGGCGCTTTTCGGACAATTAACGCGGAAGAAATGATGATTACCCCATAGAATACGATCGCCATTGTGCAGTGGCGTCTTCTCCAACACTGCCGAGCCATTTACAAAACAGCGTGCACCCTGTATGGGTTCCATAAATAGTCCACCGTCTTCAATAACAATTACACAATGTTCAGGTTGTATACCAAGGCCGGATAGTTGTATGTCAGGTTGTTGGCCGGAAATGCTATGACCGCCAATTAAAGTGCGCTCCTATAAACATAATAGACAAACATAATAGAGAAATTTAATGTTAATAAAATAGACAAAAACAAAAAAACGTTTAAGAAAAATATTTTGTTAGACATATTTCTCACCTTTAAATAATAGACCAACAACTCATTCAAGGACGGATCAGCATTCAAATTGACTAAATAATATTTATTCTTCTCGACCTTAATGCCGCTCGCCTGCACGCTAATACCCATCTTTTCGAGCGCTTGCTGACGTTCATTTTGTATGCGTTCGGTTTTCACCAGCTTCTCCTCCCACGTTTGTGATATTTGTTTCATCAAATTCTCGCTTTCGGCTAATTTATCGTGTATATCCACACGTTGTACATCGCCCACAGGCGAACCAGTCGCATGTTTCAACATATTACGTAATGCCTCCACTTCCAAACGCAATTCACGTATGATACGCGCATTGGGATCCTCATTGACCACAGCATGATTGACAATGCGTTTGGCGCGATCAGCATAGCGGAGCGTGGAGAGTGTTTCTTCGTAATTATCTGCGGAGGGTGATATTGTGGCGACCATAACAGTTTTTGAGTTACCACCCAAATTATCCTTCAACAACCATGTGAGTACCGAGTCACGATAGGGTACGAATTTGTCGTTGCTACCCTTCTTGCCATTCGATTGATCGGCCAGCTTGGAGATGACCAAACCCAAGGTGGTGAGTGATCTGGTAGGGTATAGAAGTGGAGTTAATGAAGATTTATTTTATTATTTTATTATAAGCATTGTTTTTGAAGAATTAAAAGTAGTAAAAAAGGGGAATCGGAAAGAGAGGTTTTTAATTTCTAGTGAGCTGAGCTCCTCTTCCTATTAGTGGAGTCCGACTTGATGCTTTCTTAACGTATGGAGATACCTCAAGTTTATTCCAAGCCCCCCCCTGAAAGTCCGATGATGGATTTTTACAGGGACGTTACATTCCCTGTCGAGGGTGGCCAAAATTAGAAAAATTAAATTTCTATAATTTTGAATGTTGGTCGCCCCAGGACTCGAACACCGCCCTTCACAGCGGGAGTACGTACCGCTTGGTTATTGTGGACGAAAATTTACAAATACCAATTCGCCTGAATATAGGCAATATATTATTTTCACGATTAAATTAAATTGAAACTTTTCAGCATTATCCGAAATTTTAACGGTTTTAATTTTCTTTAACAGTTTTATAGAAAGCTGGGGACGCCACTCCTTTAAATTTGGCAACTAAATTTGGTTAATTATCAAAGCTCCTAAATGTAGGCAACGTTTTTTTAACATTTCATTTCAAACAAATAAAAGTTATTTATATTTTCAATGTAATGAATTTCTTCAATGAATTTTTGAACTTTACGTTGTTAAGTTAGTGAAAACTTTAAAGAGTTGTTAAGTCAGGCGAAGCTCAATCTCAGCGCATGGCGGCGAAATACACGTATGCAACATTTTCTTCCATTATTCTAAAAATTTTGATTTTAAACTCACTTATTAATGTTGGAACCCTCCTTTAGACGATCGCCAACTGCGCCAGTCTTCACCGCACGCTCCGAACCGGCCAAATCCACAAGCGACATACGTGACACTTTCTCACCACTCACACCGGTCGCCTGATCGGTTAGTATCTGCGTTAGCACCACCGAGAAGACGGCATGTGAACGTGACGACTCGGCATTCATATTTGTAGCAGCAACTGTACGCGATTTATTACCCTCAGTCATTAAATTGTCAATATCCTTGTATGAGGATACCGCCAATTGTGACAAACCATCCACATACGGACCCAATACATTGTGCTCACGCACCTTAAGCGATTGCTTATTTGGTTTGGGATCGAGTAAATCGTGTACTTTCTCATTATAGATTTCCATATAGGAGACTTCCACTTTATACATGAGATCTTGTGTTGTCTTATTGGCAATGGCAGAGAAGAGTTCATCGCAAAGGCGTGGTATGATGCCTTTCGATTCGAGTGAACCCATCATTGTGTATGATTTACCAGAGCCTTGAAGTGAAAAGAGTGAAATAAAAAAATTAATTAATTAATTTACATATATACATAAGAATATTAATGCTACTCACCCGTTTGGCCATAGGCAAATATGCAGGCATTATAACCTTGGAATGCATTATCGAGTATATCACGTCCCACGCAATCGAATACGGTCTCCTGTGAGGCGAAATTCTGATCTTCGGGATTTAAAGAGTAAAAGCAATGATCGAATGCAAATGTCTTGGGTGGTTTTCTGTAAAGATGTGGAAAAGAAAAAAATATGTAACCATTAAATTTGTATAAGTAAGAATTTGGCAAAGCAGAAGCTCAGCTCCTTTGGTGAATGACAAATAATTTTTTTTTCAATTATTATAGCCAAATAGGCTTAGTTATGCATAGGAGCACGTGCGCCAACATTAAATCAACGGCAGTCATGACACGTTTGCGGCTAAAATATCTTTGTATACTGCAGGAAAATTCTACGAATGCGAGGTATGGTAGGGAACAATTTATATTCTACATTATTAATTGGAACTTAGTGGCAGCCGAAACTACAAGACACAAGGTAATGAGGTTTCGGAGAGTATCACTTCTTCTTTTTCTTCTTTACTTGGGTAGACACCGCTTAGGAGACTATGGCAGGGTTAGCAACAGCGCACCATTCCTTCCATCTTTGCGCTGTTAGGCGCCAATTGGAAATACCAAGTGCAGCCAGCTCCTTTTCTACCTGGTCTTTCTACAACTGAGTTGATGTCTTCCTTTTCCTTTACTTTCATCGGCGGATACTGCGTCGAGTACTTCCATTGCTGGAGTGCCTGGTAAAGCTAATGTCTCTTGATTCGCTGAACTATGTCAATGTCGCCGAATATCTCGTGCAGCTCATTGATCCATCGTCTACCATATTCGCCGTTGACAACGCCCGGAAGTCGATAAATGGTAGCCTGCAAAAATATTCTCAAAATTGGCTTTCGAAGAATATAGCCAATATATAGTTCCGGGATAAAGACTTCACTGTCGCGGTTACTATAGGAGTCGCCTCTTACGACAGCCATGCCTTATCACGGGTAAATTCTTAAGCCCTAACCTGCAGGGGTGCTTAGGTTTCAATCGAAAGATATGTACCTTACCAGTTCTCCACTGCCGTATTTGAATAGCTCGTCGTTGATGAATTTTTTTGATTGTTTTTGTTGTTTAAACAACAAGAAAATTTTCAACTTGCTTCGGTAAATGTTGCTGAATGTTAAAATCTTTAGTATAATATTAACTTAAGTCGTTCTTTAATTCTCATTGAGAGCTGAGGTATAGCCTGTGGGAGGTGTGTAGAGGCATGAAGATCGGCGGTATTTCTAAAGATATGCCTTTCTTTTTATAACAGAGCTTTTTAATGAAAAAATACTGTTTATTTGTTCCTTTTCAGCGCTCTTAACCATAGCAAGAATGGCAAAGGGAGAAGGAAAGTTTGAAATCAAGCGGATATTGGAGTAAATAAAATAAGAAAATGTAAAAATTTAAAAATTTCCCAAATGAGAATTTTTAATTTGTTGAAATTTAACACCCTTGCCATGTTATTTCCAATTCCATGAAGGATAAAATGTACTCATAACATGCATATATATAAATACTTGTTATTGGATTTCCTACAAGGACACCAATTCAAATTCAAATTCAATAAATTTGCATATAAAAATTTCTTTTAGCGCAACTATTTTAGCTTACATAGTAAGCTTTATTGTCCTCTATAAGTATATATTTATGTATGTATGTATGTTTATTGTAAATTCTTATTATAAATATAGAGGCATATTCCATGCCCCTCATGCTCACCTCTCCAATTTGTCTAGCGATGGCGGATTTTGCAGAATTGTCTGCTGTTTGTCCATCTCCACGATGCATTTTGTGCCCAGCTCGTTTTCTAAAAAGAATAAATCAACACGAAAGTGATATTAATAATAATGCAAAATATTGAAATTTAAATAAATATGTATGTATGTAAAGGGTTTAAATGGTTTTGGTAAGGATTATAAATACTTAAAGAAGAGATGACTCATCCAAAAGTATATATGGTAGATATAAGTAAAATATATATGTACATATTATGTATGCATACACGTATAAGAGCCGTTTATCGATATTTTGCTGCAGTGCGCTTGGTTAAAGTATTGAACATAAAAATGCAATTATAATAAGGATAATACAATAAATAATAATAAATGTTAAAATTGAGCATGAAACGAAGCACCAAAGCTACATATATATTCAACTAAGCACTCATCAAAGGCGTGAAATATGATTATTAATCAATTAGGTATTCGTTCTGTGCGTAGCTCAATAAGCTAGCGAATGGTTGACACAATAGATAACAAATCCCACGAGAGAAAAGGTTTCAAGCCACATTAAAAGCGGGTGGATGGTGTAGGAATATGCGTCCCGCCGGCGGAATTTACATGACGAATCAACAATGTTTGATGGAGAGAGTGCCGGAATATAGATAGTTGATAAGATTGGCAAAAGTGCCATCCATTTGGGGACCGAACCAATTCATGAATTGCGTAAGTTGGTAAAATGACGCTCAAGTCCGTCAAGATCATGTCGAATGATAGTGAAGGAAAGTACACCCACTTTTTGCTTACGCGGTCTCTCAAGGTCATCGGGCAGGCCCAAGCAGAAAGTATAGGGAAGCGTTGAAAAACCAATTCAGCGTCGGTACCGACTTACATATCTAGAACTCGTCTTACACATCTAGAGAACTGTTTCGAATGTGGATATCAATGCGGTCTTAAACTTCACACAACACGTTTACATTCTACTCGAAGACTATATATTGGAGCTTTGTAACCGCTCAGCTCCTTTTCCAATTTGTGGTAAGTGTCTTTATGTTTTTCCAACAAATTGAGGGACCAATAGTTTAAACTAAACAGCCTCCGAGGGATCGATGAATTTTTACGAAGAGCTTTCATGTTGGAAATATACGCGGAGGGTATGACATTCCCTGGCGAAAGAATACTGCAATCAGGAAAATTAATTTTGGACGTTTGTCGAACCAGAACTCGAAACACCAGAATCCTCGCTAACCACTCGGTTATTGCGACCATCTATGCGAGGAGTACTTTACCTCGAATTAAATTGAATCTCCATCTAGCACTGCAAAGGAACAACAGCTGCAGTAAGCCTGTATAACATAACCTAATTTAATATTTAATCTTGTGTTGCCGCCTGCTCAAAAGTTATAAAATTAAGAATATTTAAACAAAAATTCACATCAAATATTACTTCGGAACATTTTATTAAAATATTGCTTCGGTTCGCACGGCATATCAATATTCGGTCGACAGAATCGCTCACCAGAGTCGGTAAATCGAGCAACCATGGCTCGGCTTCATACGTCGTTTACTCTAGTGAATAATGCGTAGACGTAGAGTATCGAAGAAGGTCAGAATAAGTTCATCCGCCATCGAGCCCATCCACTTTATGGAAGATTTTTCGGAAGGATCTTGGTTTGCGGGCTTACAAAATCCAACTCGTACAAAAATTGAAGCCTAACGATCATTAAGAGAGATTATTATACACCTCGTCGTGGGCTTGTGGCGTGGCCTTCAAGATCTTGAGAGTTAACACCCTTATTTTTATAATAGAGTCAAATTCTTTATATTCTTTAAATCCACACCCTTTATATAATATTCGTACGCGTATATATAAAATTTAAGCTCTTTTCAGAGAGGAAAAGTTGATAAAATTTTCAAATTTAAATCAACGCAAATTATGCAGCGAAAATGAGGACAATATTCTTATCAAACTAAAACGCACACAAGAGACTTTGCGGAATTGCAAATGAAAGTTCGTATTCGCAAATTGTTGAGTGTGGCGAAATGTGACGTTTGTATGTATGTACTTATGAATTTATGTAGTACTGAAGTGGTGTATTGATTGAGAAAATTGCATTTGAGATGCAAGTACATAACTATGTATGTATGTAGGTAGTATGTACTAGTATATACATAAGGGCCAACTATTTGCTGCGATTTCATGGAACTTGACCTGCTAATTAGTAAAGCTCAAAGCTTTAATTGGAAAATTGTAATCAGCGGAAAAAGTAGAGAGAATAAATCAAAATTAATTTCTAATTACGTTAATCAATAAAGTATAGTAATTTAACTTAAACAAGCTGAAAAATATACTACGCTCAGTTTAAATATTTTTTAAATCGATACCGAAAATTGTAAAACAATGTTACGGACTTTGAAATGTAGTAAAGTAATTTCAAATGATATTCTAGCAAAAAGTAAACCATAATTTGAATCCATAATTAGAATAATCCGATTTATGTCAAATCCTGGCTTGGAGACCGTTTGTGCCGGCTCACTGTCCTTCGACAAACAACTTTTTTTCGTTTGACGTTGCTGTAGGTGATCCACTTTTCATATCACTCACTATCCGCTTCAAAGAAAGACAGATGAAAATTCGGTCCATGAGGTCTTTCCCGTTAACTCACGTGGTTTCAAACTGTTTTGTGTTCAATGTTTAGCTCTTGGGTAATCGAAAAAGTGCTCACATGATGGTCTAATTCGACGATTTTCATTATTTCCAAATTGTGCATGTCAGTTATTCAAAAAGCCGATCAAATTCTGCAACTGGTGGAGCTAGATCGGTATGCAAGCTGTCAGAAGATAGCGGAGGCTATCGTTGAAAAAAAAAAAAAAAATGGTGGCTATTTAAAGAAGCTCGCTGTTGGGTTGCCACGCGAACTAACGCAAAACGCTTCTAAAAAGCAACGAATAAAAATCATAACGAAAATTGATGACCTGAGTGTATGCTGGGATTGGAAGAGAATCGCGCATTATGAATTGCTACAATATGGCAAAACAGTCAATTCTGAGCTCAACTGTCAAAAATTAACAGGCTTACAATAAGCTCTTCAAAAATAAAAAAAAGAAGCGAACAGAATGAAACAACAGAAAAGGTTTTGTTTTTTCTTCTGACAACACCACACCACATATGTACATATCCTTAATGACGAGGAAAATATTGATGGAGCTTGGTTGTGAAGTTTTGATGTAACGACTATTTAGACCGGACTTTGTACCAACTGACTACCATTTGCTTCGGTCTCGGTAAAATAAGCTCGTAAGTAAAACAAAATGGCTGACCGAAGAGCCGCTAAAAATCATTTGACCGATACGGAGACTAGTATTTTAAATAAATTTTTTGTTTTTCTCTACTTCTGAAACATCCAATTACGATTCGTTATAGAATCGTTAAGTTTTTCTCACAAAGACAGAAGTCTAGAGTCAGCTTTTAATGAGACGACAGCAATAATCGAGATTTTTTTTTCACGTTTTAAACGATTTCTAAACAAAACGGCGCGAGCTAAAATATTGGGTTGCCCCAAAAGATACCGGCGATTTTTCATACAGACGGAGTTGACAACTATTTTGAACAGCTTGTGACTATTTAATTATATGTTTTCTTTTGGCAGTTATAAGCTGTCACTTTTAGCTAGCTTTAGAAAAAAAGTGCGCGTAATTTTGTTTATATTTATGTGTTTTGGCGTCAGTTTTAATATGGAGTCCACAAATGAACATTTTCGCCATATTTTACTTTATTATTTCCTTAAAGGAAAAAATGCAACGCAGGTTGCTAAAAAGTTACATAATTTGTATGGTGATACGGCCTTAAAAGAAACACAGTGTCCAAGTTGGTTTGTCAAATTCCGTTCGGGAGATTTTTCACTCAAAGATAAGCCAACTTCAGGTCGGCCAAGTGAAGTTGATGATGACGATATCAAGGTAAATCATAACTGGAGATGAAAAATGGATTGTTTACAATAACGTCAATCGAAAACGATCATGGTCCAAGCATGATGAAGCGCCACAAACCACTTCAAAGGCTGATATTCACCAAAAGAAGATTATACTGCCAGTTTAGTGGGATTGGAAGGGTGTGGTATATTTGAGCTGCTGCCAAGAAAACATGTCTATTGTGAATTGAATACATCCATCAACGAGAAGTGGCCAGAAATGGTCAATCGTAAAGGTGTCATATTCCACCAGGACAATGCTAGACCCCACACATCTTTGGTTACTCGCCAAAAACTGAGCTTGGCTGGGAACTGTTGATGCATCCACCATATAGCCCTGACCTTGCACCGTCAGACTTTGACATTTGCAGAACTCATTTAATGGTAAAACTTTCAAAAATGACGAGGCTAAAAAAATGGCACTTGGTCCAGTTTTTTGCAGATAAAGGCCAGAAGTTCTATGAGCGTGGAATAATGATGTTGCCGGAAAGATGGCGGAAGGTCACCCAACAAAATGGAAATTACATAATTGATTAAAGTCATTATGATATTTAAAAAAAAAAGTATTGACTTTCTTTCTTTTGGGGCAACCCAATATTATCCAGCAAAGAAGCAAATTATTGGTATTTTAGAATCGGGACTAATATGACTCATTTTGCAAAAAAAAAAATTTAAAAATAAAATTGCAAGAATTCAATTTCTTACAAAATTCTAGAGATAATGATAAATTAAAGTCAGTCGTTAGAAATTTGGTACTCTTTGACCGCGATCAGCGAAAAATTATCAAACTAAACTCGAACTATACCAGATCTTGCGCTGACTTCCCCAGAGAATAAAGTGTGAAAAACTACAATTTGGCGTACCCTACGTCGTTACAAGTCTCCGGACTTATTTAAATTGCTGAAAGAAGATAATTTTTTGCCACGACACAAGCAAGCGCGTTTGCGATTTGCAGAAGAACCCATATACACATATTGATGTTAGAGTTCAGCTGTTTGACTGTATTTGTTGGAAAGGTTATCTTCTGGTACAAATAATTGGAATATTGACGGTACTGATTATTTTTAGTTCTAATTGAGAAATTTGAGAAAGAGCTGTCATTGCTTTTCTAATTGCAATTTTGGGTAGGTTCTGTTTTGGTGTGTGGGGCTTTTACATCAAAGACTAAGCTCGAATTACAGTTCACAACGCCTCGAATGAATAGCAGAAGTGTTGGAAAATAGCTTTCCTCCTTTTGCCGAGGCTTGCACTAAATGAAAGAGGCGATTTTTGCCTGAATGCTTCATAGAAATCATGGACTAACCAACCTGCTCGCCGGAGTTAAATTCCATAGAGTACGTATGGGACTTATTAGTGAGAAGGATTTATGCAAATAATCGTCAATATGACAATACAGTTGAGCTTAATGCTGCAATTACTACCGAATGAACTAACTTGGGTTTTAGTCTTTTGAAGAAATTGATTGAATCGATGAAAAAAAATTGTTTTGCCTTGCAAGAGGTTTTTGGTTATTAAGGAGTAATAACACAAGGCGAAAATTCCCAGGAAAAATTTTTGCTTAATTAATTTTAACGATAGTCGAGAGGATCTTATCATTTTGAAACAACCAGAAAAACGGGATTGTTTCAAAAAAAAAAAAAAAAAACTTAATTATATAATAAACCAATGAAGTTTTCTTTTAAATTTGTCTTATGTTATTCCAAAAGCCATTTTTCTACTACTTCGCTGTCGAAATTTTTGCCGAAAATATTCAAACGGACACCACATTAACAACAAGGCCATTCATAAATGCCCGTAATAGGCATTAATAAATTATTTAATAATATTTTGTAAGTTAAATAATTTTATTTAAGTTCGTAATTAAAGTTTCCTCAGTATTAAAATTTACTATTGCGATAAATACCGCATAAAGTGCGACTGAAATTCAAGGGCGCAGATTAATAAACGTTGAAAATTCTGATTTCTCTTGCGCGTATATTTCTGATTAATTTCTCATTAATATTTTATGTATCAATCATGTTTATCAATCATACTTTGGACGCCGTTTTGCACATATTCACGGCTTTTATTTGGTAAATATCAATTTAAATATTATATACATACGAATGTATGTATATTTATATATAAGCAAACAATATTTGTGATAATATATAATAAATTTAATACGCGTCTAAATAAATTGTTTCATGCAAAAAGTAGAACAAAATAGGCGAAACTGAAGTTCAATGTGTGCAGTTGAAAGAGATTGAGTCGAACTTAAAAGTTAGTCATGTGTCTACAACAAATGCATAGGTATATGAATACATACATACACAAATATATGTATGTATTTGTTTTCGAGCAAGGTGCCGCTGGTGTTATCTGGATTCCCAGAATAACATTTTAAAACAAACAAAATAAATGCTATTTGTATGTACGAGTATGCAACATTTAGCGAATAATTTCCATTTTTCAGCGTGATCTAACTTATATGTATGTACATATGTATATTGAGTTGTAATTAGACATATAGCGGTATTCAGTAATTTGATACAGTCACTAATTCACAAATTGATTGATACTATTTTAGTGACCATAGTATCAATTGCAATTTAGTACCGAGAGTATTAAAAAATTCGCGATCAGCTGATAGCAGCCTTTGCTAGATATGCGCACAAGCACTTAGCAAAAATTAGCTTATCGATTGCATGCGATAAATTTTCTTAAACAGCTTTTATAACCATAATTATTTATTAAAATAAACAAAAACTACTTAATATACTAAACATTAGCAAAGACCTTATGTTTGAATGTATTTAATTTGCGCATTACCTGAATCATTTGTTTAAAAAAAGTTTACAATTTCTAATCTATACAATCGATTACCTGGTCGTGTCACCTTTGTGTACGAACATAAATATTCGAACTTTTGCAGCTACAAATATGAGTAGGTAATTTGGTGTTTATTTTATTTATTTACATTACCAATATTTTCTAAATTTCAAATCTTTACGATGAGGCTGTTGGCATCCTATTGGGGTCTCACTGATTAAAGTTACAAATGGCAAGCGGCTTGTTGAACTTACTTATTGAATGCTATACTCGTAAAGGTAATTGTTGAAATTATACTATACAATGTTTCTTTTATTTGAATAGTAATTTTTTATTTTACTTTTTTATTTCAGGTAGCTTCGAAGTCACAGATCTCGAGTGGTGCAGATTTGTACAAATTCTGAAGATTGCAATGAGCGTTACCTCAGATAAATGGAGCCTACAATCGCTTGAGTATGTAGCTATAATGAGTGTATTTTGGGATTTAATAATCGTGAATAAATACCAATGTACGCAATTAGAGTTAAACGATATGCTAAAAGTACTTGATGTTGTTGACATAGAATGTAGATTACTTTTTATGAATTATTATATGGATTATATTCATAATAAATAAAAAATAAAAAAAAAAAATATGGAGAAATAAGCAATTATAAGATTTCCTAAATTGTAACGGAAAAGGGGATTTTTCTGTTAAAGTGCTCATTCTTCTATCTGCGGATGCTCCTAATAAAATGTATTTCATTATTTACTGTATTTCTTTTTCATTTAAACAGATATTACATTTTTTCACGATAGATTTCTTGCAAAATCAATAAAAAAATAGCAAGTTCCTCTTCCATTCTTTTATTACTTTCTACGACAATTATGTAAATAGAGCAAAAGTAGTTTGTTTTGATTTTTATGACCTGCTAAACGACAGATCTCAAATTTGATACTTTTTTATGACTTTAGTGACTCAGTGTTGCTAAGTGAATTCCATTAGTAATGTTCGTTGATTCCTGTTACGAATGCTTGTCAAAAAATCCCGATAGGTAGCGCCACAGCTGGCTTATCTGTACGAGGAGATTAACATAATTTCGGTCAGTTCGTGACTTTCAATTTGTTTTTTCTAAATCTAATCACAGACAGATCGACAAAAATTAGAATGATTTGGATATAAGCATAGATCGGGTGTGGGTATGTTCGCTTCGTATTTTTATTATTCTGCGGCTGCTGGTTACAAGATATATATATTATAAAGGGCATTTTCTAATAAGAGGTGTTATTCCGGTAGAAGACACTTTAATAAAAATAATAATAAAAACAATACACACTTTATTTGAGCCTTGATATGATTAAAATTCAGTATAAAAATGGTAAAAACCTCGCAGAGACGGTTAGTAAAACTAAAAAAAAATGGAGCTGTAGGGACAAGTTAATAATATGAAGAATATAAAACGTCCACGTCGCTCAAGAACAACTAAGAATATTGCTGTTGTAGCCCAAAGTCTTGAAGAAAACCTCGGTTTGTCCATTCCTCGTCATTCTTTGCAGTGGGGCATTTAACAAAATGTCATTACACCGTATTTTGCATAAAGATTTGAGTCTTAAGACATATAAAATTCAGTTAACACAAGAAGTCAAGATCAAGCCGGCCGATCATCAACAACACCATGCCTTTGCCGATTGGGTCCTTGAAATGCATGAAAACTAACCGGAATTGATGAGGCCCATTTCTACCTTGAAGGCTACGTCAATAAGCAAACCTGTTTATTATTGAAAAACCACTCCATCATCAAAGTGTGACTATTTGGTGTGGTTATGGAATTTTCGAAAGTGAATGGATTGCGCTATCTAGAGATGATTTAATGACTTTTTTGACCGGAATTGGATTGTATTGATCTTCTCTCCTTGGGGCTACGTGAAAGACAAGATCTACGCCAATAGCCCAACGTCGATTCAAGACCTCAATAATGGAATTCGTGAACCTATTGTGGAAATGTTGCATTTTAGATATTCATTAAAATTTCATCTAAGAATTATAGCAGAGCTTCTGCGGTACACTTGTTTGGCAGCCGATTGCTACTGGTACACATTAAAATTTAGTTGTTGTTACTATGAGGTGCACAGAGTATTAATTTAATCAGTTTGAGTAGTATTGCATGTGGTGTATGCGTCCGGTATTTTGGGTCTAGGAAGGATTTTATTTATGAATAACGTTTACTGTTCATTTACCTATAGAAGGTCGCATTTATCGGTTCATTATTACTTTTGTTGCACTGACACCATGTAATCGTTTATGTCTCTACTGATGTGCCATGACAGTGAAGAAGCAAGAAAGAATAAGAAGTAAGCTCACAAAAAATGTTTTACGAACTTATTAAATCTTTTTACGAAAATTTGGTGATCCAAGTAGAGGTACTTTCATCAATAGCCTTTTTTCACAGATCACGCGTGAGTTGTGTCAAGCTGCCATGTAATTTGGCTTAAATATTATTTGGCATTTCATCATGGATAGACTTACGCCTGAACAATGTTTACAAATACCATATTTAAACTTTATTAAGAAAATTCACGTTCTGTAAAGAATGTGTTTCGCTCGCTTCGTTGAACTTATGGTCAACATAATCGGCCTACTAAGCATACTATTCGCAACACCATCACCCATCTTTCATGGATGATATTCGACCGAATAGATCACGTCCAGCACGCAGTGAAGAAAACACAGCGGCCATAGATGAGAGTGTACATGGAAACCGTGGAGAATTGATTCGGCGCCGTTCGCAGCAGCTCGGACTGACGCATTGAACGACTTGGCGCATTTTACGTCGATACCTTAAATTGAAAGTGTACAAAATACAGCTTGTGCAAGAACTGAAGCCGCTCGACCTTCCCAGGCGACATCGCCTCGCTCTATGGGCTTTTGAAAAGTTCCAAGAAGATCCGACGTTTTCGAGCCAAGCTCAATGGACCTGTAAACAAGAAAAATTGCCAAATTTCGGACGAAGAGTAACCTGAAGAGATTCAAGAGTTGCCGTTTCATCCAGAAAAATCAACGGTTTGTTGTGGTTTGTAGGCAGGTGGAATCAACGGTCCATATTTCTTCAAAAAAAAAAAATAATAATAATGCCCGTGAGAACGTAACCGTCATAGCACCATGATAGTCGACTATTTGATGCCTGATCGTGATCTCGACGACATTTAGTGTCAACGAGGCGATGTCACTTCCCACACATCGCATCAATCAATGGATTTATTGAGAGAACACTTCGGTGAGCAGATGATGTCACGTTTTGGGCCGGTCGATTGACCACCAAGATCGTGTGATATCACATCGATAGACTTTTTTCTGCGAGGATATGTAAAGTCTAAAGTCTATACGTAAACATGGCGTAAACATCACGCGTGTCATTCGCCAGTTACCAGTCGAAATGCTCGAACGAGTCTTTGAAAATTGGACTCAACGGATGCTACATCTGAGACTTAGTCGCGGCCAAGATTTGAAAGAGATAATCTTCAAAAACTAATGTTCCTTCAAACATTCCCCACTAAATTTGATTTTTTTCTTTAAAAAAGGAGGATCACCCTTTAAGGGATTAATAAATCGCCACAAAATAAATATTATTTTGCAAATTTGGTTTTTATTAAAACTTGATATTTCATTCCTTCATTCATTCGTTTCATTTCATTCAAGAAAGTTTAAGTAAAATAAACTGAAACAAAATAAAATAAATTGAAAAACAAAAATAAATAAATAAAATACAAAATTAAATGAAAGAAAAATCACATAAAATAGAATAAATCAAAAAACAAAGTAAAACAGAACACAAAATAAAATTAAATGAAATAAAAAAAAAATAAAATAAGTAGAAATTTAACGAAGTAAATTGAAATGAAACAAAATAAAATAAAATTAAATTGAATTAAAAATATAATGAAATAAAACATAATAAAAGAAAACAAAATAGACAGATAGCTACAGAACAAAAATAAAAAAAATGTTTATCTAACACAAATCCATTAAGCTGCTGACTAATAAAAATAAATAAATAAATTTTGCCGTTGCTCGATTGCAGTCGTGCAGTCATAACAAAAAAAAAAAAAAAAAAACAATAAATAAATAAATAAAAACAAAAATAACATGCCAGCAGTGTTTTATTGAATTTCAACATTTTGTCGTTTTTTGTTGTTTTTGTAGTTTTTTATTTTTATCAGCTTAGGCTAGGCAGCAGCTACCACGAAAAGGTCAAATGTCAATTTATGCAGCGCTTAGTATACCAATGCGCTGCATGACATTTAGCTATTATTAAACGAAACAATTGCAAAACACAGTACGACTTAACAGCAACAACAACAACGAATTTACAACGATGAACTCACAGCATGCTGCAATACACGCTATAAACTTACATTGATAAATTTTTATTTTATTGCTGCATTCATTTAAATGCGCATACACATCTGTATGTGTGTACGAATATATGAGTATGAGTATTTGTAGTTGTTTTTACTCCACATAATAAACGTTGAAAATATTTACAATTTTATGGAATGAATAAAAAAGTGCCAGAGACAGAGACAGAGAGAGAAAGAGAGAGAGAGAGAAGAAAAAAGAGAGATTAAACTCTTTCAGCTGATAGTGCAACTGAAGCCAGTGGCGATGGGTGGATGGGTGTACGGGTGTAAATAGCTGCTTTACGCAGTGAACTAATTATCTATTTGTCTATCTACATATTCATCGGATCGCATTGTTTGTTGTTTGTCTCCCCATGCATGCATGCAATCAATCGCCGGCTTGTCTGTCTATCAGCGAAAGCAGCAAAAGCAAGTGCAAGCTCATGTCAGCTCACTAAGCTCTAGCCCCAGACGAGACAACAACAACTAAGCCAGAGTAAGTAACATAATTGGCGTTTGCTTTCGCACTCTATTTACTGTGATATTATTTTCTTTCGTTGATTCTATAGTTTTGACAGTGTGTGTGTGTTTGTGTGTGATTTATTTGGTGTTAGGCTGGCAGGCAGGGGAAGGCGGCATGGAAGGGACCTTGAATTTGAAATATGAATATGTGAGAAAACAAAGCGGAGTCTATATGTACACACAGATGAATGCGACGTAGAAATACATATATGTACATATATGTACACACACCTCCACACCTACAGCAGTTATACACATGTACATATATATATATAATTTTTTTTTGGTAAAAGACATAGAGAAACAACAAAGCTGTAATTTTTAGCCTACAAAGCTTGACGCATATGTATGCATCTCCACATATATACATAGATACATGAACAGCGACGCATGTGGACGCGAACACTTAATCGAATAACAATGCTGCTTTGCGATGCGACACTTTGTTTGTGTACCCTGGAATGCTTGATATTGATTACAGTGGCCAAAATGCGCGTTGGGCTGGGGAGGAGGAGAGTTTTGGTGTATGTGTATATGTGTGTGTAAACAAAAAGCTACTCTAGGGAAAAGGTAGAACGAATGCAAAAATTCGTGTTTAATACTAGTATTTTAAGGGTGAAAACACACTAGTTCGCCGTATACCAGAATTATACCAGTCTTTAAAGGACCAATAGAAACTATTCTCTGACATAGATTACAATTATATGGGTTATCTATTTCGTGTTTCCAAAAGTATAGGTTTGTATTTCGATATTTGTCAAACCAAACATGCTTTGTTTTAGTTAAAAACTGAGACTGTATCGGTTACAGACATTGTCTATGTATCACCATTTTGCTCGTACCACCTCAAATATCGCTAATATAAGTAAAAGTGTAGCTGAAGACCCGAATGCGTATATTTCTTGACATACATACACACATACACATACACAAACTGGGACATTCTTACGGCACATTATGACAATTAAATTCCATGATGAGGTGGAAGGAGAAACTCTCATTCAAACTAGTAGTTGAAATCTCCGCTTTAATGGATTATTTCAAGCTCCTTGAAAACATATACTCAAACAGAGACTTCTTCAATAGAAGTTCAAGGTTCAAACTCGACACATTCTGACATTGAACTAAATCACAGACCGCAGATATCCTTCGTGAATCCATTATCACAGAGATAAGGAGGGCAATTGCAAGATGGACTAGGCAAGTGAGCATAACTTCGGAATATATTTTGCAATTGGATTTACAACTAGGTCCATTTACAGCCTTCAATAATAATAAGGTCCAAATAGAAGCTCGAGCTCGACACATTCTAACAACGTACTAAATCACAGAACAACTGAAGCCAGCCTACTTGAATGGTCAAGTAGTAGAAGGCGAGGCATACGTAAAAGAACAAAATTGTCTCTGAGAATCCTCAAACAATTAAAGAGAGACCATTACACCAAGAAAAAAACCTACTTTCTGGTGTGTTCTCTGATCGAAAGGTGTGGCTGGACCTTAACCCTCTAGCTCTGGAGCTTTTGAAAACCAACATTCGTAAATTATGGCTAAGCTAACGCCCAACATGTGCCAAAAAGTAGTCGAAAATTACCTCAAACGTTTGCAAAAATTCACGAGGCGGTCATTGGAATGATGCAGTGTTTCACATACGTGTATAATGCCAAGGCTCGAACTTTATAATAAAATAAGATCTTCACAAAAAAAAAAATTTAATTGAATTTCAATTTACGTTTATTTTCGAAACCGCAAAATGGATAACCCTGTACAAATACAATCTTCCTTTTTGATTTTTGGCTTAGGATTGGTGAGTAGTAGAATTTTGTAGCTGCAAACTGAAATCAATCTAACTGAATGTTTACTAGTAGGATCCAGACTGTTTAGTTTAGTTTTCAACTGATATATAATATATAAACTGGTATTTAACTAGTATAAAACTGATGCTCAAACGGTCAATTGACAGTTCGTTGGACATCGCCGTGTTAAAAATAAAACTTGCTTGCATGAAAAATAAATGGAAGATGAATTAGTTGGTGTTAAAGAGCAAACCAGTTGGATTCTTAACAACTCCTAATTTTTCCCTACAGGGGTACCCTTCTTCACCATGTCGACATTACACATGAGTGTCATAATTGCCACATTACTAGTCGTATAAACTGCAAAAGCAACAACAACAAGGCGAGGCGACTTGCAACTGTTTGATAGCACAGATACAGCCGACGACGCAGTGGTGGCGAATGTAATAGAATAAGGCGAAAATTGCTGACACATTCAAATAATATCATAGCGATGTGAAAAAATTCGTAAACCTTCATGCAAACATATGAAAATTGAAGATTTTTTGTTTACGCCACTTTTAACAATGAAAAACAAAAACTCAGTTGCATTAAAGAATCTTAAACGGCGGATTGTTTAAATTGCATTTTATTGGTTTGTTTAAAAAAAATAAATTTGAAACGTTTTTTTTTTATCCGTTCGGTGTAAGTTTTCTTGGTTAAACTAGCATGTTTTGGCAAGGAAGTTATCGTAGGGGAGTTTCTCTTCTTTTTACATATGTATATACAGCAAGAGAGACAGTCTTCATCAGGTCGGGTCGGGTCGAAGAGAAAAATTTGTCAGCGCCTCTTAATTGCTTTCGGGTTCAGTTAGGAATAAGTTCTTGAAGGAGGTTAACCGTGAACTGTATAGGGACGAAGGAAAAAACTTTGTCGGAGCTGCTTAATTAGCTTCGGGTCCAAGTAAACACAAGCACTTGAAGGAGTTTTAAAGTAATATTTTCAACGAATTGGTAACTTAGTTTTACTTTAGGGGTTTTACTGTAGGGCCGAAGACTGTACACAAGCGGCCTTTGTCGGGGTACAAACTCCCTCCCTCTGAAATTTAAGGGCTGAACAGGAAGTTCTATGTCGAAATTTCTTTACTGTTCAGGCCTCCTGTAGTAATATAGGGCCTTTTCAAGCGGTGAACTGGCACTGCTTTAAGGAGCTTTAGATCTATTTTGATTATCAGAAGGTGGCTTATGGATTGTAGATTATTGAGCTGCGTCTCATTAGTCCCCCGACGTATAGATCGGAGTGCCATTGCAAAACAAATAACCTTGTAAGTTCTTTGTCCTTGTATCTGGTACTGTCACCAAGCTTATTTAACTTTAGTGACAATCGCGATTCCTACTACAACCGGATTTATAGACGATTTTTTCTATCTGTTCGAGCGTTATCGCCCATTTAGCTTAACAGCTAAGGCGTAGCATTCGGCTATGGTGATTTACGGTTCATTATTAACCGCTGGATACACATGTCCTTCGGCTCGACACCTGAAGTAGAAAACTTGACTTGCAGTGCTTCAAATGAGGTGGTCGAACGTGATGTAATTCCTCAACATATTTCTTCTGCACGGTACTTCTTTCAAAAGGAATCTAATAGCATACGACCGCAGTTGTAGAGGGGTTAGCATTGCGTACTAACATCCGGTGGGCCACGGACCATTCGGAGGCGGCTGTAGAAAAAACATCAAGATGCACTCCACTAATTGGTGGAGGAGCTCGGCCGAAAATCGCCTCAGCAGGTACAAAGCGCCAATTAGATTTTATTCTTTTAATAAGTCTCTTGCACGTTACTCAAAGGAGCTCTATAACTCAAATACTGTGATTGAAATGTGTAGGGCTCAAGGCTACTCTGCCTACCGCGTAAATATCAATCAGCATATGACAAAATTAAAGTCACGACACAATCGCGCTTGCTGCAGTTCCTTCGAGAACCACATGCGAGCGAGGACGCGTACATAGAATCACAATACAACAATGACAAAATGATGACAAAAGCAAACATGTCAATGTGATTTTTGTGTGTCAATATGCATAGGCAGAATATACAATATCCTCATGTTCACAAGTCTGTACTGAGTCACTCTTTGACTTACGTATGCATGAGCGTTTGAACGAATTCAAATGAATAAATAAGTAAGTAAAGGATAACTCACAGAGGGAAGGCCGTAAAATACAAAATACAAAAAAAAAGAACTAAGCCTACTGAAGCCAAGTGCGGTGTTCTAAATACTGGAGGGCACATTTGTGCAGATGAAATGTGTACAAATACAAGTTTTATGTAAAAGGGAATATCCTTATTTTTGTATTCAAATTATTTTTTTAAGCTTATATATTTTATATTCTGAGTATTGGTTTCCACAAACTTTTGTTATTATTTATAGTTTATTCTTAAAATGTTCATTTCCACTTTGTAAAAGGACACAGGTTCTTAAGTATAGTGAAATGTCCCCAGAAAAGAACGGAAAGAAAGATGTAGGGCTTATAGTTTGAGGAAATTCGTTTTAGGATAATTCGATGCTGTAAGTTTACGACATCTATTTATCACCATTTTCGAAAAATCACAATTTTATCAGCGCCAAGAAAATAAGTTTTTTCTCAGGTCCTGATGAAGCGCTTGATATAAATTCTGATTATGATCTAGGTAAAAGCATAAGCTACTAGGAAAATAATTAAGAGTTATATCGGCTCAAAAGATTCTCCAAAACTAGTGAGGTTACGTTCAAAATTAGCGTATTTTAAATTTTTAAGCATTTTAGGATTCCGATAGAATTTGGAAAAAAAGATTTTTGAATTCCACATTAAATTTTTTATGAATTTAGGAGCATCGTAGATTAAAAAAGCGGTACGCCATAATGACAAAAAAAATACAATTTCTTGGTTAAATTATTTTCACTTTTTCACTACCAGTCTTGGAGGTAGTCGCCATAATTTTTTGTTTACATTTGGTTATTCTAAGTTGCGTTTCAGATCATAAAACAACATCGGACCCTTTTTGAATATTTTAACCAATAAATTTGACAGCGAAGTAGTAGAAAAAAAGGTTTTTGGAATAAAATAAATAAATTTCTATGAAAATTTCATTGATTTCTTATTAAGGGGCACACCCAGTGTGAAATTTCAAAAAAATCGATTTTTTTTTTCATATTTTGGTAGATTACACCTTTAAAAATAATATATTAAAATTTCAAATCGATATCTCAAATATTTTTTGAGTTATAGCAATTTAAAGAGCAGCCGCTCGGCAGCTAGAGAGTCTAATCAGCTACGAGACGTACCTGAAACGCGTTTTTCTCGAAACAGCATTTTCCGAATTTGCTGCAGTGATTACTCAAAAACAAAGAATCCGATCACTATCGAATTTTTTTTCCAAGTTTTATATATAGTTCTCCGTACAATGACCTATCGATTTTTCATTTGATCAAAAAATCGAATTTTGGCGGGCCAAAATCGACCAAAATTTTGGGTAAAATTCGACAATTTTTTTTAAAACGCCGCCATATTGTCAATTTTTTATTATTTTTTTTTATCTTAGGTCATTGTACAGACAATATTATCTAGTTTTACGAGAATTTTTTAGATTCCATCCACGGAGAAGGCCGGAATCACTGCAGCAGTGAAGGACCTTTTTTTTCGCGACGTTGGAGATCGACTATAACTTAAAAAATATTTAATTTTTTTCTTCAAAAATTTTACTGTATATTCTTGAAACATGTATAAATATATTCTTAAAATTTTGAAATAATTGATAAAGTATTTTTTTAAATAAAAATTCCCAAAAATCACCTTTTTTCTAGGCTATTACACTGGGTGTGCCCCTTAATAATAATAATAAAGTTTTATTTTAGAGCAAAAACGTTTTGTTCGTTGATGTTAGTTAATTATTTGCATAATCCCTTCTTACTAATATGCCTCACACATTTTCGATGGAATTTAAGTCCGGAGAGCAGGCCGGTCAGTCGGAGCAATTAGTCGAAAGTTGGAAAATTAATCGCACCTTCAAATCCCAATAAGCCTGGACAAATGGAAGCAGTCTGTTTCCAACACTTGAATGCACTTTTTGCTATTCATTCCAGATGTTGTGAGCTGTAATTCAAGCATAGTCTTTGATGTACTAAAAGCACCCCGAAACCATTACAAAATCTTCTCCGAAGTTGCGTTTAGAAAAGCAAAGAGAGCTCTTTCGCAAATCTCTTAAATAGAACTGAAAACCATCTGGGCCGTCAATATTACATTTTTTCGTCCGAGAATATAACCTTTACAACAAATAGAGTCAAACAGTTTAAATCTAGGATCAAGAGCAATAATTTTCTGTCTCCCAATATGTACACGAGTATAGGTATGTGTTCTTCTGCAAATCGTGAATGCGCTTGTTTGTGTCGTGGTAAAAGATGATCTTATTTTAGTAATTTTAATAACAACAAATGCTTGTAGCGACGCAGGGTAAGCTAAAATGTGTTTTTACCACACTTTATTCTCCACAGCTGCGGTAGAGTTCGAGTTTAATTGAATAATTTTTTGCTGATTTCATTCAGGGCCATCAAAGTTCTCCCATCTGGCCTTAAAACATTACAATTCTTTGGGTTTTGTAAGAAATTTCGCACCACGCACTGACTTCTTGCAATTTTTTATCGCAAAATGAGTTATAGTTGTCCCGATTCGAAAAAAGCTAATATTGCGACAAATGCTTCTCCATTTGAAAATGTTTTTTTTCGCGGCATTTTGTTTACAAAATCGTTTAAAACTTAAAAAAAAAAAAAACTAAATTTTCGCTGTAGGCTCATTAAAATCTAGCTTTGCACTACGTCTTTTCATTGTGAAACCATAAGAAGTGCAGCAAACGAGTAATTTGGGTGAAAAAGTTAACGATTAAATAACGAAAATTAAGCATTGACGCCAATAACGGTGTGGCAGAAGCAGATAAATATACAGTAGTGCGTAGGATGGCGAAAAAGCGAATGCAGAGTTTTTTTTATTAATTTTAAAATTTGTCATACAGTAAAATTATTAAAGAGTCTTATGATTCTGAAACGCACCGTATTATAATGTTTTATTAATTTTTTTTTATTATTATTAATTTTTTTTCTTTTGAAAATATTACTAAGAAATAAGCACCACCCTTAAGAAACATGTATTACACATTTTTATAACGCAGCTATAAACCAAAAGGGAGTTGGCCGCATAAAATGTGCGCGCACATACACGTACATATGTATATATTACGCAAAATACAAGGTTTAAATAAGTAATAAGAGAAGTTGAAAGAAAAACCAAAGCGACATTGAAATGAGTTAGTAAATTTATAACAAAAAAAAAAAAAAAGAAAAAAAAAACAACAACAAAAAATTTTACAACAAAAGTAAAAAAACAGTAAACTAACTATGAATACATAATAAAGCAAATACTTGTGTCACAAGCGCGTCTAACGGTAAAATGCGACGAAAACACGCTAGTAATTAATTGACCCCAACTTTTCATTCTCATATAAAGGTCAGCAGCAGCTATTGTGATACATATCCATATTACATATATGTATGTGTAATATTGTATGTATGTAATGATTAGGCATAGACTCTTTGCGAGTCACCAATAACAACACATTAAGTAAGTGAACACATTTCAGACGACTAGTTGACCGTCAGCGCAAAACACTCTTAAAACGACTAGAAGCTCCAAAGCGTTGTTCTTAGTAGAAAAAAATAGTTTTCAAAATGGTGGAATCTTACAGAGAATAAAAAAAATTTCAACTTTTGAGAGAATTATATTTTTGGAATTAATATCTAATATCATTCTCCAATTGTTCTTCTATCATAGTCTTTCCCGAATTACCCTCTGAAATCTTAGTATGAGCCATTCAGAAGCATTTTTCTAAAATTCTCTAAAAATTTATATTTCTGAACCGATAAATCCAGCTTCGTAGTACATTCAGTTGATGTCTTCAACAATAAATTCTTAAGCTGGACTACTACTTTGTCAAGGAGTCATCCACTATTAACTGCTCCCCTACGGCCAAACTCTGAGTTCGGAGCTCTACAGTCAGTAACCGGGTCGTCTGAAGGCAGCAATCGTCCAGTAGCGCCCAGCTTTGGTCAATAGGAGGGCAATTGTGTTTCATCAGGCAATACCAAATCACACACATCTTCAATGACTCGCTAGAAGCTTCAAGATAATATATTTTAATAATTTATATCTTTTTTGAAAAAAAACTCGCCTTAGAACATTAAAATATTAACGAGTGCGGATTTGATTTCGTAAGCTTTCTCCCAAAAACTTCAAAGTGATATATTTTTGAATAGATCCACTATTCGGTTGACTTAATCACCCAGCACCACGTTTACTTTAGTGTAATGTATTGAATTAATCCATCCGCCATTGGTCTCAAAAATTGGAGCTTTACTCGAACACTTTGTAGAAGATTTTGCGGAAGGATCTTAGTTTGCATGCTTACAAAATCCAACTCGGTGAAGGGAACCGAATCT
This sequence comes from Ceratitis rosa, assembly GCA_037013455.1. Taxonomy (NCBI): domain Eukaryota; kingdom Metazoa; phylum Arthropoda; class Insecta; order Diptera; family Tephritidae; genus Ceratitis; species Ceratitis rosa. The sequence continues at coordinate 708,655 of JAWMAG010000399.1, read as the reverse complement.
GATGAGAATTGGTTTCACAGGTTTAAAGTCGGCGGCGTTTCTTTTTGCTCAGTATAATTTTATAACTTAATTTTTAGGTACGAGCATATCCACAAGATCACAAGATTTTGTTCGAACACTTTCGAGCAGTGCGAGTATTTGAGTAACGAATTCTCGCAAACCTCTTCATTGGTCACTGTTCGAAAGCATTTGAGCCCTAGCTCAAGAAATTCGAGCTTTTTTGAGCATTTTAAATAAATATTTTGACTTTTTCTCAACAATTTTTCTATTATTTTAAATTAATTTAAGCATAGCATAAAATTGTTTGAAATGCTAACTGGACTTTGACAAACAAAATTGAAAATGAAAATATTTCAAAGAAACATCTGAGCAGTTGAGTAATGAACGAGTACCTGACTGCTCGCATTGCTCGACACCCGGGTATCTAGAATTCAAATATCTACTACATTTTATTCGTTAATAAAAAAGTTCTGCAAAATATTTTAACCAACAAGTTGGTGCGTAAGTGTGTGAGTGCGTGAGGACAAAGAAAAAAAGGAATAATCGTAAAGCCACAAAAAGAATGAATGGAATGCCTTAGTGGTTTATTCATTACTCATACCTTATCGAAGGTAAAAGACATTTTAACAAATTATTTATGCTTTTACTCTTGCTCCACTTTCACCGTTAACTACACCGTCTTCTACCACTTATCAACTCAGCTCACTCTGCTCGCTTTAAGGATCATTCTCGGCCTATTCCTTTGTGGGCCGCAAACACACACACACAAGCATACACTCATACAAAAATATTGCGCGGCGTCATGTGGCATGTGGCAAAGTTTTCGTGCGAAGCAGTCGTCTCAATAAAAGGCATACGTATATAAATATATAAAATATAAGTAACAAATACTTTTTTTTTTTTATCTATTAAACGTGTATATACATAGGTATATATGTATACATTGTATGTATGTAAGTAAAATTTGGTGTGGGAATATCATGACTAATTAGAATATACATTTTCGTATGCATAATAAAAAGCGCAAATAACCTTTACAAATGTATATTCATTCTTTAGCGAGAAAAGAGGTTAAATTACTTTCACGCACACACATACGCATATACACACACACATACCCACCGCATCAAATAGAGAGGATAATATACTAGTATAAAGCTCAGACTGTGAGTGAGAGAGGGCTGACATAGGGATAAAAGTGAAGTATTTTGACTATAAGCTTTGCGGTGTTGAATTTTGATATACATAGATACCTACATAATGGGTTTATGGCCGAGGAATATTATAAGATTTATTGAAAATAAAAAACTACAAAAAAAACTTTTCAAACTTGTTTTGGCTACTCAAATGACGCCACATTTATATACAATATTATATGTATGTAGTATATACAATATTTTTAATCGCATTTCAGTTTTCCTCTTTTTCTTTTTTTAATTTTTTACGTGTATTTTGTTTTTTTTTTATTTTTTATTTATTTTTTTTTTTTAATTCGACAACTTGTCTTTATATTTTGTTGTTGGTTTTATGCCTAAAGAGGTAATTTTAGACTAGGTACACAATGTTTTTATACTCGAACTCGTGACCCGAATGAGTTCACTCGCTTCTATTTATATCGTACCTATATAAGTAGGTTTGGGCAATATGAAAGATGTGAGGCTCTCGCCTAGCTCTTGTGAGTTAAAAGAAAGTTTATAGCAGCGGTCTTTCGGCCTGCCCAGCTATATTAAAAATATTCCACATTTAGTCAGAGGAGAGATACTACTTTCATTAAAATTTTGTTTCGGTGCTTTACAACATACTTAGCAATTATCTCTCGTTAAGGCTTTCTTAGAGGGCGACGGCACAAAAAAGAAAACATTTGTTTTCGAAAACTCATTCCTTTAGGGTTTCAAGGGCTTCAAGTCATTGACTTCTCATGAAGAGTTGGTTACTTTCAGTAGTTGAACTTTTTCCGAAAATAGATGAGGTTACGAGACGAGACGAGAAGCGTATCGATTCAGAATGATAAAATCAATATCGGGTCTTTATCAAATTCCAGGAGGAAGGACGTGGGTTCCCAGGCACACGCTTTAACTTAATATTCTAAGAGTGAAGATAACCAAGAAACTATTCTTTCTAACATGCAATGAGTTTAACTAAATTTTAGAGATTTTTCTTTGTTAAGCACTTTTAAGACTTTTCCTAATCAAATTTGTGGTTTTGCGTCATGATGTTTTTCAAACAAATGGGGAGACCTAAAGTTTATTCTAAGCCGCCTCCGATCAGCTGGTGGATTTTTATAAGAAGTTTTTAATTCATCTCAAAAATACATTCGGAAGACTTGACATTCCCTTGTCGAGATGCGATCGCACTTAGAAAAGTTAATTTTCTATAATTTGGAAGTTGGTCGAACTAGAACTCGAACTCGACGAGTTACTACTTACGAAGGAAGGCACAACAAGTGAGAGCTCATGTAGGAGTCGTGCCGAGATATACGCAAGTTTTGTCCTCTAAAATGTCTAGAACTTAATTGCATGATTAATCGCATCGCAGAAGGCAAATTGAACTCTTCGCTTGTAATAGATGGAGATTGATTCCGAGAACGCCATGCATGGTACGGGAGTTAAGGAAAGTGTTAATCGACTCGTTGTGTATGGCTTTTACGCCGTGTCTATTCTACGACGACGGTTGTTAGATTCTTTTGGCCCAAAGTAAAATGCCTAAGGTTGCAGAAGTTTGTTGCGCTGACAAGATCACAACTCTCTTACAGGACGTGAGCTCTGGCGGTTCACACAGCTTATCTTTGAATTTTTTCACTACCAAAGATTTCTACAGAAGTGGTGGATATGTCTTGATCTTCTTGCTTTTGGAACTGTGATTAGGGGAGGTTGGGAAACTGATCTCGAGGGGCTGTACTTAAGTTAGTACGTTGCGCTCACCTGGATAGCCTAACTTAATGTTATCGTACAATTCACTCGAATAATTTTATTTTTGTCTATCCATGCTTTCCTATTTCCGCTGTACTGGAGCTTGGGCATCATGGAATGGATATGACGCCTCAATCGGCTAAAGGGCGCAAAGGTGATTCTGCAGGGCTTCGTCCTCTTCCTTTGCCAGCAATCCACACTACCACACAGTAATTTAGTAGTACGCCCCACGTTGAAAATTCCCCAGGACGTTGAGTATTGCTCTACGCTAGACTGCTGCAGTCGGTAGAGACGACCGCACGCCGCCGAATTTCGATGACAAAAATTTCCCTTGTTTCCCTTGTCAGCCGGTCACTAAAAAAACCGATGAAGCTTGGAATTCTTTAAAAAAAGGATGGCTACTCAGAGAACCACGATGTTCATGTGGGACAATAGTTACTTTCCAATTTTGCCTTTGGTCAATACATTAATCAATTCTGTTACAGACTTTCTTCCAATAAATATTCAAAACTTTTGAAATTTCAATCACTTTCTGCCCTTCTTCAAGCGTTTTGGATCTACTTTCTTCAACTCTTTTATGCTTTCCTGCTACAATTTTTTTCACTTTTACTACTCAAACCACTTGTCAAAAAACAATCTATCCAAATAAACACATATTAGGCACTTTTATTGAGACTTCCTAAGATAATGTATATGCAAAGTAATTTGCCATTTATGTGTCAAACACAGACGTAAGAGATACTCCGGCAGCAAGTTTAGTGCAAAAATTTTTTGGATATGAACAATTTTCAGTAGAAAATTTTTAACATTTAGCTAAAATCATGTCCAAAGATATAGGAATTCTGACAGGCCACTGCCTGATAGGACGCCACGCAGAAAGTCCTGGGGCTCCCTTTAGAAGATGCTGCAAGGAGCATGAAGAGGAGGAGACGATCACCCGTCTCTTATGCGACTGTCCTGGTTTTGCGATTTTGGGAACCTACTGCTGGATGGTCTATCGAAGATAGCTAACGTCAAAGTCATGGATCTAATGAGGTTTATTAGAGAATCAAAATATCACAGTCTAAGTCTAAGTCTGGCCTAAGTGAATCCGACTCGATAGATCGGCAGCCACTGCAACCTAACCTAACCTGAATGCACTCTCTTCTGTTTTCAGGCAGTACTTGAATCGCTTTTTCACATAATGCGATCACAGCTGACTTCGTACTGTATGAAACTCACGAGAACTGTTTTTTTGGACTCGATATTTATCGATTATAAAGATGAAGGTGTTTCTATAATTGGAGCCGGAGAATGTTTGAACAAATTTTGTAGGGCTTTGAGAATTTTGAAAGTAATTCATGTTCGAAATCACAAAAAATTTCTGTTGGCATCTAATTAAAAAAAATAAAATTATAATTAAAACGCTGTGGGCATCCCAAGTTCGAATCCCATTCGAACAAAGGTGTCTGGAAAAAGAAGTCTGATGAGGAAACGTGGTGGTTTCCGAAATAGCAGCCATAACTTCTACCGTCCAAAACTATTGTGGTAAATTTTTCACTATTTCCAAAAAATATATGGTCTGAAACATTTCCATTTAACCGAAAACCTAAAAACAATTCAACATAACAATGTCTTGAAAAAGCAAAAAAAAATTTTTTTTTTTAGAAAAATTATGCCTATAAAATGTTTTCGCCACTAAAATTCTAGTCTTTAACCAAAAACTGTTCCACACACAAAATGTACAAACAATTATTTTCTACAACATATAAAATTAATATCGTCTGTTAAACGAAATAACACCTTATCACTGTTGACATTGATATGGGTTATCAGTGCACAAGAGAAAAAATTACTGTTATTATTATATACATACTAGTATGTAGTAGTCATACAGACTAATGCAAACGCATTTATAATAATAAGTCATGGTTTGGTTAGTCAAAAGGTGGAACACTAAACGAGTGCGCTCTGCAGCAAACTAATTGACTAAATTAATTTTCCTTGAAATAGTAATGCAACATAATAATAAAAATAAATATTTAATTCGTATAGGTAAATAGAATCAAGATTTCCGGCAACGAACGTACGAAATTAACTTTATGAACTCGTATTTACGCCAACGAGTAAATAAATAAAATCAGCTGATGTGTCAACGATCGCATTAAATATGTATTGCATGTATGTATGTATGTATGTACAATAGCTATAGCTACTTCTGAAAATGAGGTGGCGAGTTTGTTTTTGAAGTTACTGGGTGTTTGTTGAGAAACAGAGAGAGAGAGAGAGAAAGTGAGCGAGAGATACTCACTCATCATTCGCGCCGTGTCTTTATGCAAACTCGTTGGCAAGCCAAAGCTAGCGCTAACCGTGTTAATATTTGCTCGCTTTACCGGTTATGAGAGGTGTGTGCGTGCGTGCGTGTGTGTGTGTGCGGCTTTGTGTGGAAAAAATAATGACATAAGATCCATTTTAAGCAAATGAAAATAAAAGCTAAGCGAAAAAAGTCAAATTGGCTAAAAGACGGTGAAAACATATGATCGTCGCATACACACACATACATACACATATATATATACATTTGTACTCGTCGTACTGACACACTCATCGCGGAACGTGAATAAATCAGGCAATGCTGCAACGAATGGAGAAGGTTAACTAAATTCAACGACGAGTTGTCTTCGAGGGGCCAACGGCTAATGCAGTTTCGCAGCAATGTGTGGATTATACCAAATAAAGCTGAAATATGTAGTTATACTATGTACATATGTATGTGCAATGCTGAGGAGGTAAACAAAGCTAGTAAAGGTGGAGCAATCGAGGGAGGGAGTAAATTGAAAACATCAACGACGGAAGAGTCAAAGCCAATTGAACGCATACAATCTTCATTACATACAGCTCATAAATGGTTATATGTACGTACATACATACATACAAATTTGGGGCAATTGCAGACAGCCGGACGATTGCGGATAGTCGGACGGTGCGGAATGCCGTTGCTCGTTGGCAGTGGCATTAAGAGAATGAATGTGTAATCGAAATGACTCATAACAACAAATGAGCAAATAAGTAACTAATATGAATGGTGTTTTCGATGGATTTTACAAATTACTTATTTATCGCATACAAAGGCAAATATATGTATTTATTTATAGTATGCTTGAGTATATCAATGGCCACATATGATATTATACACAATCATATTTAGACCGCTTGCTCAATGGCCTCCCCCAAATATGGTAGACGAAGCCAAGTTGTTTCTTTCTTTTGGTAATTATTATTAGACATTCGTTGGCGTAGTAATCAAAAAAGCATATTGAAATCACTTCTCACTTGGTAAGTTGTTGGGAAATGACAATAACGGTTATAACCGCAAAAGCAACTTTATTTTATTTTGTTTTTTTTCTTTCATTTGTTTTAGGCATATTGTTAGCGGCTGTAATTTATGCTCTAGTATGACGACATTGGCTTTGACTCATGAAATATACAGTTGGCTGTGAAAAAATAATTGCACAGTATTGGTTAAAAATTATGCACTCGAAAGGTAAGTTACAATTAAAATTATAGATGAAGTCTTCACATCAAAATTATCGGAGTATGCCGGCTCTAATCAAAGTCTATCAGAAGTTGGGATAAATTTAAAATGAGTGTAGGCTTAAATGCAGAATTATTAAACTGAGAGAGATATAGGTATGTCCATTTTCTGGTTTCAAAACTATTTGAAAAAATAATAAAATTTACATTTTCTTTTTAATTGGCCTAAGCCTCGTTTTGTTGGCATGCTCGGGGTATAGTTTATAAATAAAGGGTGGACCATCAACATTTGAATTTCTAACTACTTATTTGAGCTTTAAACCACATTCCCGATGTGTAAAATATTCCGTAAAAGGTTTGCGCTTTACGAAATTGTTAAGTTAACACTTGAAAAAAAAATACGAAATATTGAAAAATTACTTCTAAAATGGTGTGTCTTCAACTTTAAATGCAAGTGAATTACGGACGAAATAACTCATCTTCCAGGCGGTTTGTATCTCAAATTATGAAGCGAGTTCGTTACGTTACGTTCAGAGGAAGATATTGCTGTTGTAGCCTTAAATGTGCTCTCGAACAGTCAACAACATCAACTCGACAACGTTTGCAGGAATTAAACATTTCACGCACTTCTTTAAGAGGGGAATGCATAAAGTCGTCGATGTGAAGGTTTATAAAGTTAAATTGGTTCAAGAGCAGAAGTCCTTACCCAATCGGAAACGAAATCGCTCCGTTCAATGGGCTTAAGATCGCTTGACAGAAGAGGATGGTGTTTACCGAACTTATTTTTTTTCGTTCATTCTCAGTTCGGCCACGATGTTAATAAGCCAAATTGCCGAGTTTTAGGCTCAGAAAAAGCACAAGCAACCATAGAAAAGTCAATGCATACTCAACGGGTGACTGTTCGGTGGGTTTTTCTACCAAAACAAAAAAAAAAAACAAAAAAAACAGAAAAGAACTACCGCCATTTGTAGCTAAAGATGGCCGCCCAATCGAAAATGTCTTGAAAAATTAGGTCGACAGAAGGAGCACAGTTGATTACAGCAAAGCCAGCCGCAAGAGCCAAATGAATGCAACTTTGACTGAAAAATTGAGCCATTTAATAAAGGCAAAATAATTAAAAATTATTTACGGTCTTACTTTTTATAACATTTAAAATGTAAAATATTTCGAGGCCTACCCTTTAGAAAACCTGCGTGTGACGAGCTGAAAGAAGATACTTGCAGAACTTTTGTAGTAGCACTTACATAAATGTTCATGGGAGAAAGTGATTTTGCTCTCAGTGGGAAAGACCTTGAAACATCATGCTGCCAAAAAATAACGTATATCCCAGGTTCAGACAAACATTTGTCGTGGATACCTTACAATCTTAGTATATAATTGGCACTTTACAACTGCTGACACGAATTTTCGGTCTAGATCCGGCTCTAATTTGTGATGTGCGTCTTGGTGGTTTGGTTACAATATTTGCTAAGCTGTCCCCGAACTGCTGATAGTTTTATAGGAAGAGCTTTTATTTCATGTCAGAAATACTCTCGAAGGGATTGACATTCCAAAAACCAATCCGTTGAGGCGATCTTCGGTCGAGATACTCTTCTAATTTGTCATTTACGACTTGATGTTTTTGGTTTTTGCTTAGAAGCCTCTGAGAGGTTGATCATTTTCTAGGAGGAGCTTTATATTTTATGTAGGAATTACACTCGGAGGGATGCGCTCACAAGAATTTTTGTTGCTAGAAGCCTATATTTGAGACAGACAGAAAACTCCTTATGAGTAGTAGAAGACTCACAAATGATTATTTCGATAAACTGAGGGATTGATGATACAAGCCGTGATGGAGTATCGGCCTCTCAAAACACATCATATTCCGCAGTAACGGCACGCTGGTGTAAATTTTGCCCAACACTGTAAGTACATACATATGAATGAATGTACGCTCCAAAACTCTGAAGGGCAATACATTTATACGTACATACATATATATTATTAAAATGAATTGTGCATAATAACAGAAGGTGAAAGAGGTGCAATAAAGCATGTTGCAAGATATTCAAAGACGCTTGAGAAATCGCTAGCGGCAAAGGCAGCACACCTTGCAACAACAAATAGCAAAACAAAAAATAAATAAATAAAAAATATTATAAAGAAATATATCTTTTAATATTTCATTAAAAACCGCTACGTAGATGGTAATAATAAAGTCAGACAATAGACAAAGGTTACAAGAAGCAGCACATTCATAAACACACAAACACACACACATACATATGTATGTATGTATGTTTGTATATCTCCTTAAGTATATGCCTTTGTTTATTGTCTGTTAACTAAGTAGACCAAGTTTACTACATAAATACATAATATAATATTATATTGAGCTGCCATGCGCCTCAAAGGTCTCTCCGCTCCCTTCACCCGCCCTTCTCGCCACATTTTCAGCTTTTCTATCGCTCCAAGCCCTACGAGGTCATATTTACACTCCATTTATTTGTACTGTGTCGTTTATTGTTTTCGACATTCTGCTGCAGCGAAGGTAAATTAAAATATTGCTGTAAGCAGCAGCTGACACAAATGATAAACAAAATAGAAAACCCAGAGCAAAGGAAAAAAAAAATAACAAAAACAAAACTCAGTGTATGAGAAAATGGAAAATGATATTTTGATGGCCAAGGCAAAGTGATGGCACAGGGAGAGTAGGGTTGGCACCAAATGAAAACTTGAAGCCTTAATAAAGGGTTGGGGAAAAAGGAGAGGGGCAGAGCTTCTGTAAGATTGTCTCAATAAATTATTTGTTGTATTTTTTGTTGAAGGCAATTGTTTCTTAATTATTTTATAGCTATCATACAGTCTGGCTAAACGTTACATTTTTAATTAAATATTGCGGGAAGAGCTCAAAAGAATGTGTGTTAGGTTGAAGATTCAAAGCAGACTCAGTTTGTTTGAAAAACTGAAGACAAATATTATAATAGATCTGGAGATAAAAATGTTACCCAGTCCAGTTTGAAATCCTAGCATATGATTCGCAAATACGTTCAATGAAGACTCTGAATCCTACTCTTACGTCCACGTCGCGCATCCCGGAAAAGTGAGCAACCTTCGTGCAAGATGCGGTAACCAACTCGTGTGGGGCCTTGGGTCACAGCTCCGACTTAATCAGTTTAAGGGTTCGCTGAAATTTAATTGCAGCGCCTGTTCATCAGAAGTGCGACTGCGAGCGGGCGTCGGACTTGATGCAAGCTACTCGCTAAATAAATGTTTAAAAAAATTTAAACCTACTAGCCTAGCGAGGTTGCGCGCTGGGTTTGGGACCATCAACGTAGAAACCACCTTCAATGAAAGGTAATGGCAACATCTCGGATGAGATACCACCCCTTTTTGATGACGACCTGTGCAAACGCATTAAGGAATATGATTTAAGAGCCTGTACTTGGAATGGAAGATGTCGCTGCACAGCTGATTGATGTCATCGTTCGAATAAACGCTGACATCACCGCGATCCAAGAAGTGCGTTGGACGGGACAAGGACGGAAACGTGTAGGTCTTTGTAACACCTCCTAAAGCGGTCATATAAAGGAGTGTAAATTCGGTGTCGGACTCGTGGTGGGAGAGCGGCTGCGTCGGCGATTAATGGCATCCACCCAGGTTGAAGAGAAGGACGATTAGTTCCATTAGTTCTGCTTTCTCCTGACTTGATAAAAAAGCGACGTAAATCGGTCTGGTAGTGAATGAGGACAAGACGAAATATATCCTGTCATCAAGCAAACAGTCATCGCATTCGCGACTCGGCTCCCACGTCACTGTTGATAGTCATAACTTCGAGGACGTTTCGTCTATCTAAGGACCAGCAGAACCATTCTTGTCTTGTTATGTGGTGCAGAAGCGTGCACGATGTTGATATCTGATGAGTCGGCTTTGGGAGTGTTCGAGAGAAAAATTTTGCGAACGATTTATGGTCCGTTGCGCGTAGACAACGACAAATACCACAGCTAATGGAACGAGGAATTGAACGAGTTATACGGTAACATTGACATAGTTCAGCGAACGAAAAGACAGCGGCTATGCTTGGTAGGTCATGTGGTCTGGTTGGATAAGAATATTCTATTGAAAGTTTTTGATGCAGTACCCACCGGTGGAAGAAGAGCAAGACCTCCACTCCGTTGGAAAGACCAAGTAGAGAAGGGACTGGCTGTACTTGGTTATTCCAAACACCAAAGATAAGAAACGAATGGCGAGCTATTGTTGATTCGGCTAAAATCGCATAAGGAGTACCTACGCCGAGTAAGAGGTTGTGCTGTAGAGCTGATCAAATGCGTTTTGGAGTATTAAGAAACTTTTCAAGACAGTTAGGACGTAGCTATCTTGGGCCAGCCAAAACCTAAATAGGCTTAAGAGTTCTAAATGAGGGTTCTTGTTGTAGTAGTTACTTAGCTTCGGTTAAGGCAACGAGATCACCTAATAGAAAATCCATGGAACAAGTTATTTCGACGCTGTCGAAATAAAAGCTAATGGTTTTATAGATTTGGTTCAATGCGACAACTAGTGGAGGGATTCTTCCTTGTGTGTAAGTCAGATGTTGAGTATGTCACGAATCCACTCGAGATAGGCCAGGACTTAAATTACTACCAGACCACGAATTGAGTAAAAAAAACCAGTTCTTACTAGACACACGTCTGGGTGGTCATTTGTAATAAAATATCCCTGGAAGGTATTATTCATCCTCAGGTGATGAGGTGCGGAAGGGAATGCGGATCATGTCATATATAAGAGATATATAATTGGCCTACGAAGAGCCGATAGATTTTTATGAGGAGCTTCTTTCAGAGCTTCTTTCATGTCAGAAATACACTCGGAAGGCATGACGTTCATTGCCGAGGCGCGAGCAATTCAATAATGTGTTCCCAAGAAATAAGAAATCCAACACCGCTAAGTGTCTAGTGAAGGTGCAAGTGCCAATGAAGTTGTATTTGTAGTATTAGCAATATTAAACAGAAATGAAAAGAAAACCATGCGAATGACATAAATAGAACTAGAAATTTTTTTTAAGCTTTATTTTCTCTTTCAAATTTGTTTGTGCAAAATTATGGAAATTTAATGTAAACACTTTTGTATACACAAGAGACAAGCGATAATGTGTGCACAAATAAGGAAAGAAAAGAAAAAGTGTTAAAAAAAATAAATAAAAATTACTTAACCATGGAGGGTCGGTTGGACGACCGAAGCTATGGAGGAGGTGGAGGGTAAGAGCCAAAGCCAATTCACGTTGCTCAAATGAACAAAAAGTGCTGACTTTGCTGCTTGCGAATCTATTACTAGCGTTGTTGTTGCTGTTGTTATTATGATACATTGTTGCGATTTAGCATTTTATACGATTTGTCGTTATAGTTTTTTTTTTGTATTTTTGTTGTTGCGCACATTGCTTATTGTGACTTGCTTTTCACTTCCACTATAATAAACTTAAGTTTTACGTTTTTATTTTTATTTTTATTCTGATTTCGCTTTGTGTTTAGCAGGAACTTAAGTGGCGTACACACATACCTACACAGTACATAGAAGACCGTGTGCGTGTGCGTTAGAGGAAATGGAAAAAGATGTGAAGTTTAGCTGACGCACTTCTCCAGCTGACACCCGCCACCCGTCATTACTGGCAACGTCGTCTCTATCCTCAACAAGCCATTGTTCCAAATACGAGTACAATGGAAGACAGTTTACTGGGGATTACAATGACAGCACCAAGGGAAGTGGCAACAACAACAAGAGTAGCAACAAAAGCAATGACAACTTGATCTTCTTTCTATACAATGTGGAAAAAAAATAATAAAACGATTAGAAAGCTATGGAGGCCAATGCAAAATACAAAATTAAGCTTGAGCTTTGAATGCAGACACAGTGGCACAATTAAGTTCAGAGACTTTTCTGTAGAAAATCACTGCAAGAACACATTAATGCTTCTATAAGTGCTGCAAACTACTAGAGCCTCAAAACCGAGAACTATGGCGTCTCTAAAAATCTCTTCTTTAGACTACATTTGTAATCCTAGTACGCATATCGTGTTGCCAAAGACACGTCCTCTGAAGTATGTTCGACTAGCTTAAGCTTTAGCGATTATTTATGATCTTCAGAATTGTTGAAGAGCGTAGTTGAATACAGCTTTCCTTCAAAGACTTTGCTCCACCAAATCAATATAACCAATAAAGAGGATGGTCAGTTAAGAGCTAACACCGTTTAGTTCTAACCCATACATAATACCGTTCTGGATTATGTTCCCAAGAGCCACTAAAGCTCTTTGTTTGAGGTGAAGTCCTAAGCCCGACAACGGCATTCACAAAAAAAGTATTGTTAAGAGAGGGAGGTGTTAAAGTAGATTGGAAGTCATGTTGCGTATAGCTTAGTTGGAACGTGAAGGTCCATTGTTGGCTAACCATACTGTGTAAAAGTGTCGGTGCCACAGTAGTAGTGCTACGTGGGCTTCACTCTCTATGGCTCTAACCTTAACCCGTTTGATTCCCACTATTGCACATATTGCCATAGATTTGTCTACGGCAAACTCAACATAACCGATGTTGGACTCATTAGTAGCCTGGTTCTGAAAGGTTCGTATCAAGCTCGCTGCCAGGGGTTAGGTCTAAGAAGAATTTATAACTCCTTCTCTACATGGGTCTTAAGTTTAATCCGGTCTTGAAATGATTGCCACCATGGCACATATCGCAATAGTCTTCTATGGCAATCCCAGCAAAATTGGTGTTGGATTCAATACAAAGCTGGATCTGAGGGATTCAGAGTACGCTCGCTTCTAAGGCGCTAGGTCGATGAAAATTTACATCTCCTTCTCCAATTTATGATTTGCGTCGTGATATTTTCCCAAAAAATAGGGAGATATAAAGTTTATTCAAAGACGGCTCTGAACGGGTTGAAGGATTGTTATGAAAAGCTTTTATTTTATGTCAGAAATACACTCTGATGGCTTGACATTCCCTGCCAAGAGACAACCAAAATTAGAAAATTTAATTTTAAATGAAGTTTATATAATTTTGGCTATTGTTCTGGCCAGGGTTCGAGCCCATAACCCTCTGCAAGGTAGTACGCACTGCTACCCACTCGGCTAATATATTCGCCCTTACCCAGATAAAACGCGGATCAACTCTACCAGGTAGAACCGGCTGTCGCGTAAGTGGGAGTGCTACAACAAACCAACAGGCGTAGTTTCATAATTTGCTCTTGACATATAGAAAAGTTCGTCTAATATTCTTCACATTTCTTTCGTGCAGAGGAAGTTTTATTGCCACTCTTTGGTTATGGCTAATGAAGAATTTCTTCTCTTGAACCGGAAAACTAAGCCCATATTCTGTACTTCCTCAAACGTTGTTTTCTTTTGAACCATCTAGCGACGTCTCTAGGACACAAACTGTTTTTAACGGCTTCGGATCACCAGGAAAGGGGTTAGGTTGTCGAAAGGGTGACAGCCTTTGGCCGGATAAAATCTGGGTCAACTCCAGTGCGTAGAACCGGCTGTCGTGAAAGTTGTCTACGAACGATACTAACCGTCTCTTTGTATGTCCTTAACCCAACCGATCTAACTCCCCCTGGCCCTCTGGCCCGAACCCGTCGAAACAGCTCGTTTCCTGAACCATCCGTTAGATGACCTTGATGACTTGAGAATAATTTTGTCTGCACCTAAATGAGGTTCACCTGTCGCTACAACAACAACAATCAGGAAATGGATGCTCATATTAGAATAGTACATGGCACTCACGAAGTAGGGCGTTGGATCTCCACAGTATTGAGAAACATATTGATGGAGAATGTGTTAAAGACGATTCGAATCCGATAAGATGAGAGGTGAGATGAACGTCTTTTTTCGGATGTTCTTCCAGATGAGACAACTAATCGGCGGATATCTATGGTGACACTTCAACAGCATCATACCAAACTTATTCTTCTAAAGGTGGTACTCTCTTCAGTGTGACCCATTACCAGCCCTACGTTCCACTTCTTGACGACGGTGGTAGATATATTTGATTGCTTGATTGGAGAGGATATTTGATTGCTTAAAAACGACAAAAAAACTTTCTTAGTTTTTTCTCAAGAGTTGTTTGCTCGATATTACAAGATCTCATTTGAGTTTTGCTCTCAGTTGACATCGAGTTCTAGTGGGTATTCCTAACTCACACTTCAAAAAAGGCGTCGTAGTTTTCGTTGAATTGGATAGATTGGAAAGTTCCAAGAGATAACGGTTCATTGTCCGGCTTATAAGCCTGCGAGGCACCGACTTCATCAGCTGCCGAGAAATGACGAGAGTAACCAAAGTGCTTAACTGCTTCACTGTGACTTTACACACACACGAACCTGCATTTTTACCTATTCATAGATGAATTGTACTGCGTTAAGAAGATGAGCATGGATTTGCTCTGCATACAAAGAATACTTATAAGAAATAGAAAGTTGAAGAAATGATGTTCGTGCAAGCGGATTATATTGCAAATGGTGCTAAAGGGAAGTGGCGCGAAGGGCGCACACCAGTTGTGGGAATAAAAGAGGTAAGAAATTGAAACTAATCAAAATCGGAACTATTGTTATTTACGGTTGTTATTGTTGTTGTTGCTGTTTGCAGCAAAGATGTCGATAACAACAAATCCAGTGAAAATGGGAGTCGCGTACTCGATTGTTAAGCCGGATTGATTAAATTGCCAACATGAAATAAGCAAAGAAACCAAATACAAAAAAAAAACACGATAATCGACAAAAGATAGACGCGGCGAAGCAAAAGTAGGCAAATGGAAGAAGAAAAAAGAAGAAAAATTTAGAGAAAAGTAGAAAAAATAGGTGCACGAGCGATCAAATATAACTCAAATACGTCCAATAAGTGTGGGCCTTGACAGACTGACTGATTGACTGATGACAGTGGAGCTGTCGCTGCATATTTCGCTTTCCGCTCTCTCGCTCTCTCCCTCAGCACGAGCATTTGGCAGTATATATTGTAATTTGTTGTTTGTTGTTGGCCGTTACCAACTGCAAATTTACACCTTCGATTTCTGCCGTTATGCTAATAAATTAACAGTTGTTGTTGTTGTTGGATACGTTTATTTATATTATATTTTCATAATTTTTATTTATTTTTTTCGTTCACATTAAATTTGCGTTTCTAATTTTTTTTTTGCGCTCATATTTAATTACATAGATATTAAACGCATACAGAAACAAGAGTTGTGTATATAGGTATATAGTACATGCATATGTTTGTATGTATGCACGTTTAAAGTGGGAATTCACGTAAATGACAGCACAAAATGCCAACTGTGAGACGTGAAATTTACGACTTTAATTTAAGGTACCAAACAATATTTGCTTTATAAATATATACATAGATATATAAGTATGTATAATTTTTAGTACAAGATATATATATGTACATACACACATACCATACATACCTACTGACATGATAAATAATGGTAAGTAACGCAATGAATTCAAACTAAAAACGGCCTAACCACAATTGAATAAAGAAAGAAGACGCCAAAAAAAAGTTAAAACCAGAAAGTAGAGCTGTCTTCGGTCATGCTGAAGTCTTATTATTTGTATATACTTGTGTAGAATACCAATTTTCATGCTCTTAGATGATTTTTTGACGGAGTTTTGACCTAGAAGCTAGTCTCAAAGAGCTGATCGCATTCAGAAATCAGCTACTCCTGTGTTGAACTGTGAGCCGCAGGGTGCCTTGCGGTGGTATTCTCTCTCCCATTCTGTGGAATCTTATGGGCAACTTGCTTCTGACAGCAACTGATTGGGGAGGAGCTAGAATCTTTGCATACGCCGATAATATTGCCATATCTTTTAGAGCTAAGTTTGCACAAACTATAAGCGACTTAATGGTGTACAATCTTCGGAAAGCATCAGGTGGCTGTACCGGCTGAGGCTGGATGAAATACATAGATGATAATGCCTTTAAAGTGAGTGTGGACAGTGCCTAACGAATTGTCATCGCCGTTTCAGTGACAGTTGTTCTTGTTTTCGTATTATTCACGCTCGAAAATGTCCGTTTATGTGCCCAATTCTCGCCATTTGCGGGAAGTTTTACTTTTCTGTTACAATTCGAAAAAAAAAATGCAGCTGAAGCGCATCGAATGCTCTCAGAAACTTACGGTGATGCTGCTCTGAGTGAAAGAACGTGTCGGGAGTGGTTTCAACGTTTTAAAAATGGTGATTTCGATGTCGAAGACAAACATGGTGGTGGAAGAGAAAAAACCTTCAAAGATGAACAACTAGAAGCATTGCTTGATGAAGATTCGTGCCAAACCCAAGAACAGTTTGCCAAATCGTTGGGAGTGAGTCAGCAAGCCATTTCAAAACGTCTCAAGGCCCTGGGCATGATTCAGAAAGAAGGAAACTGGGTGCCGTACGAGTTGAAACCGAGGGACATCGAGCGCCTTCTATGTTTATGTGAGCAACTGCTTCAAAGACAAAATCGTAAGGGGTTTTTACATCGAATCGTAACCGGTGATGAAAAGTGGGTTCGATACGATAATCCTAAACGCAGAAAATCATGGGGAAAGCCCGTGCATGCTTCTTCGTCGAAGGCAAAACCGAATATTCACGGCGCCAAAGTTATGATTTGTATTTGGTGGGATCAGCTCGATGTGATTTACTACGAGCTCTTAAAACCGGGTGAAACCATCACAGGAGATCGCTACCGAACGCAACTGATGCGCCTTAGTCGCGCGATAAAAGAAAAGCGGCCACAATATCAAGAGCGACATGACAAAGTCATCCTCCAACACGACAATGCTCGGCCTCACGTCGCAAAAGTGGTCAAAAAGTACCTGGAAACGCTGAAATGGGAAGTCTTGCCCACCCGCCGTATTCCCCAGATGTCGCTCCTTCTGACTTCCACCTATTCCGTTCGATGGCACACGGCCTGGCAGATCAACATTTTCAATCCTTCGAAGAATTGGAAAAATGGATTGCTTCATGGATAGCGTCAAAAGAGGACTCCTTTTTTCGAGCCGTGATCCGAAAATTGCCGAAAAGATGGGAGAAAGTTGTCGCTAGCGAAGGATTTGAATAAAATATCTGTAAGCACTTTTTCGCAATAAAGCTTTTAATTTTGGAAAAAAACGGCGGAAGCAAAGTTGTACACCTGATAGCAGGTTAAACCCCTACTCCTACTCGACACTAACCACCTCTTCACATGCCCTCTTAAACCGACTCATCTAATCCCTCTCTTCCTTTGGTCCAATCCCGCCGAAACAGCACGTTTCCTGGACCTCCCTGAACCTGATCTCGGCGACTTAGGTTGACAAAGCTTGCCCAAAGCGGGGTTAAGGAACCGCTCAATTAGAAGTAACTCGCCGTACTCACTAAGAGATATAAATTACCGATAAACCTTATAACTTCAAATGGGATTGATCTATGCCTCGGATCTAAGGCAAAAATTCTTGGCGTTGTTCTGGAGGAGGAACTTAATTGGAAAGCCAACATAGTAGTCAGATATAAAATCGTCCCTATCGCCCTTTATACAAGTAAAAGAGGCATTGGTGAGAATCAACTTTTGTAAGCAATAATTATACAACGCAAATTCCTAAAAGAATAGAATTGAATAATAACTGCGATATTCCAATCGACGTTATATTCATGGATCGAAACTTGATGGAAGAGTTGGAGCACTTTAAAGGTCTCCTTCCGGCTACGTGATCATTGCAATGTATTTCAAGCTGAAATTCGCCATTATCGGAGCAACAGACTGCATTGGAGACGAGCTCATTCAGCAACAAGACTGTCACCGATTTCTACAGAAGATGGCCAAATTTGATTTTTAATTTG
This sequence comes from Ceratitis rosa, assembly GCA_037013455.1. Taxonomy (NCBI): domain Eukaryota; kingdom Metazoa; phylum Arthropoda; class Insecta; order Diptera; family Tephritidae; genus Ceratitis; species Ceratitis rosa. The sequence goes on along the minus strand of JAWMAG010000399.1, from coordinate 690,419 downwards.
AGTTCCTGGTCACAGGGGCATAGTGGGGAATTTTAAGGGAGATGAACTTGTCAGGCAAGTCACGATCAATCAGATTCTTCTCGACAAAGAACGCATTGGAATGCCGGTTGCTACATGTGAACTGCTACTAAAAGACTTTACTTAAGAGCAGGCTGATGGAATCACACTGCTAATTGAAAATTTACGTTTAACACCTTGGTGAGCATTGCATACTACCATTCTGAAGACCAGAGTTCAACCAACAACCAAAATTATGGAAAATTAAGTTTTCTAATTGCGGTCTTCCCTCGGGAGGGAATGTTATCTCCTCCGAATGTATTTCTGACATGAAATAAAAAGCTCCTCATAAAACCCCATCGGTTCCGAGACGGCTCAGAATAAACTACTAATTTGCTGAAAAAACATTCAGACGCATACCACATATTAGAGAAGCTCGGCCGAAAATCGATTCAGCAGTTACAAAGCGCCAATTACACCCCTTCAGTAGGTGCAAGGATTAATACAGAGTCTTCTGTCTCTAATACTTGTGTATATGTATATGGAGATCTATAAATGTTGGCAGTGGAAATTCTTGGCCGGAAACTGCATTTGCAATTGCATTTTTATTGCCTACTCCTTTGCATTTTTGCACTTAAAGGTGAAAAACATTTCGAAAAATCCACAAAAACTTAAAATGTCAATAATAAAGTTGACTTTAGCGCTTTACTTTAGCGCAATTCCGACAAAAAGACATATGAGATGAAGTAATTCTTCACAAACTTAATGCCGAAAATAAAACTTGTTTTTCACTCCTGTTTTATTTTCTTGCGGTTTTTCTTTTCTCCTTTTTTTGTTAGCTCCCATAGGAGTTTATATTATTCAATCTGCCACCGAAAACAAGTATTTGGCGAAAAAAGAAGAAGAAGAAGTGGGCAATGAACTCTCAAGTGTAATATATTACTTTGATGGCAATCGCGACACGTACAAAATAACACATGTACACGTACATACACATGTACTACTTACCACATATGAGTATGAGTATACATGTATGTATGTTGTGAAAAAAAGTATGCGGCGAGTTACTTACTAACTTATCTAGCATTTCATATTTGGAGCATGGAGCCAAGGCGATAAGCGTTGAGTTGAAGTTGCCAAAATGACAGTCAGAAAGCACAAAAACACACTTCCTATTTCTGCTGCTGCTGCTGCTTCTTCTATATGTGCCCACACACATATGTACTTATGTATGTATATATGAAAGTAGTCAATGTTTTGTTGTTGCTTCCGCATAATATATTCAATGGATATTTGCGCAAAGGAGTAATGACAAGTAGAAAATATTATTTGGTTTTCGCATCATTGGGCAGCAATTGCTGCTTTGCTTTAGAAATCTGGCTACGCAAGGAGCTGCACTGAGTACAGTGGAGAGAAAAATTTTTTTCATTGGTTATTTTTTCGCTTTGGAAAATTTGATTATGCTATTTTGTTGATTTACTTTCCATGGTAAGTGAGTATAAGTAGAGAGAAATACAAGTTGAAAACTTGCTTATTCTCTCGCTTATTATGTAATCTATTGTATGCAACCTACAAAAAAACAGCAAGTTGCTTAACGTATTACATGGCGAGCAGCAACAAAAGTAAGCAACTTGCGTTAATGTAAGCGATTTGAGTGGAGTGCGCTTAAACTATAAATCTCATTGGTGGTTTTTGAACAGTGAAAAAGTACATGTCAGTTCCAAAAATACGGCAAAACTAGGTTAAATAGCGCACAATTTCTTTATTTCTTTAAATATAAAATATAATAAAAATCATTGATGAAATCTAAAAAATATTTGGTTGGCTGCGGCGGTCGCACCCACGCCATTAAGTTGGCTTATTATGCTCCCCTGCTTATTAGAGCAATTATTTAGTTTCTTCCAACCATATGCATCCATCCCCTTGATGTTGGAACTCGGTGCAGCATGAAAGACGTCACATCCCAATCGGCTGAAGACAAGGTTAATGCTGCAGTGTTACGGCCTCCTCTGTGCAGGCTCTTCACTCTGCTGAGTATACCTCGCCTATCTTTTGGGCAGATGCCACGCCAGTACACTTACAAGAATACGAAGTTCTCTTTTGCTTAGTACTAGCAAGAGTTTGGTCTGTCTGCAATCTACGTTACCCCACACTAATTTAATGGTACGCCTTATGTCAGAATTGCTCTAGGAGCTCCGGTATTACCTTAGAGCTAGCCAGCGCTAACCAGCTCATTCACATTTTCATTAACTTCTACATTCTTTGTATGTTCTCACACACTTAGACTCGGTGTTGACATATTCAATTGTCCTAATTGGTCCTGGCTTGGGCTGTCTTCATAAAACTCTCCTGTTAAAGTGACTGCCAATTTGAAGAGCTCATTAGCACCCACAATCTCTGCTTTAAAGACAGAGTTGTGGACATTTAGTTTGAAGCTACCTTGGCACCGATTTCTCTTATAATTCCCTTTATGCTGAAATGCCCTTCACAGTTGAGGGATTGGACTCAACTATCTAGGACTTTATACGTCACTTGTATGTTACGTGTTATGTGTTACGTTCCCATTGCGGCTGCTATATGTAGGAGAAAGTTGCGTTGCACCTTACGTTGCTTATGTAAGGCCCATGCATCATTTAGGGATCGCAGGCATCATTTTGACGCAATGGGCTTTTTGCAGATGTTCCAAATTGGGAACACTTTGTTGGTTCTGCTGTCAATAATGTCCCTCCAGCTAATTTTTTTTTACGAAATACTTGAGGGTCCTATGATATTACCCATTAGGGTTCTCTTGAAGAGGCGCATCTATGATTTGTGCGGGTTTACAGTGAGTTCTTATCAATCAGCCCACTCAGCTGAGATTTCAAGTGCACGCTCTATTACCCGTTATAGTCGATTAGGATGTTTGCCTGAAGATTGGGAGGCAAGATCATACGCACAGCGCATTACACTTATGTTTTCCGCGGAGACATACGAGTTAGGTCTACTTCTGGAGCATTTTGGGTAGGACTTAAGTCTCCTTTAAAATAGCATACTCGTAACTACCAAGTTTGGTTAAGTTCTGTTGATGAATGCTTAAATATTCGAGTCAAGCGGGAAGATTCTTAAGAGAACATGGAAATTATAAGTATAAAATTTTTTTGAATTCTGTGGTTTTTGAGATAAAATTTCGATCCAAAAGTTAATTTTTTGAAATCCTTATATTTTTCAATATAAAGCGTTCGTCTCTCTAAGAAAAATATGACTTTACTTTGTTACTGAGCTATTTTTTCTCATAACTGTAGATTTTGTTTCGTCCCTAGTAAGAGCATAAAAGTAAACATAAAAAGTAATTTTGGCAAGTCTCATACATTTTTACATATCTTTTTGCTTATTGTCCAATTATAATGCAATATGCAGTGGTTGCCAAATCGCCAATCGAATTGAGTTCAATAAAATGTAATCCAAAGAAAGAAATCGAACAAAAAAAAAATGAAAAATACAAGTAATGGACTATTATGTATACAGTCCGCTAGCAGGAGCTCTGAGAGGAGGAACATCTTTTAAGAAACTACACTCAGCCAAAGTATTGACTCCCTTTATGAACACCGTCTCCTCATGATCACACAAAGAGTATCATACTTTTAGGCGTTAGCTTAATGCTTATTGCCTAAGTGCAATTCTCAAGTGGGCAGTGAAGTAATAAACTGGTAATGTCAATTAGATGCAAAGCTTGGGCGCATTCCCTATCCCTGCTAATAGAATAAGCGATAAAATGCAAAATTCAATGCCTTGCAACTGACCGAAATGGGTCAGAAAGAGATCAATCGAAATGTACTTAAAAAGTGAGTATATATCCAAGGTAATAGGAGTTCTGATGGGGTACTCTCATAGGAGATGCTTAAGAGCTGCAAGGACGGCTATGCTTAGACCAGTGCTAGGTTTCTAAATTTTGAGACCATATTGCAGGATGGATCCAATGAGTTTCATCATTGTCAAGGATTTTGGGACATCAAATCGGGTGTCCTTCAAGCCCAGGCACAATATAACCTAAGCGTAGCATCAAATATTTTGAAAAGAAACGATTTGAACCGAAATTCCCATGTCCATAGGGATATTATGACTTGAGCCAGCTGTAATGCAGTGAAGAACCGGGAACGTGGGTTTTTATCAATAGAAGGTGTTAGTACTCTTATTTCAAGCCAATTTTTAGTGAACAGTTCTGTAAATTGTCATTTGTGAAAAAAATTATTTCGATTTGAAAATTGGTAAAAAAAAAAAAAAAATATGTGGCTTACAATGAGAATGCTGTGAGTAAAACTGGACCCAGGAATGATTTGCTGGTTTGCGTTCCGCAAATTTTGACGGCGATTTCCGCTTGATCTCCGACTCATGATGAGGTACTGCGGGACAGCTTGAAATCATTTAAAACATGCTGGCCACTCAAAGAGGTCTTAAAACAAAGCGTCCAGAATTGATCAATAGAAAAGGTTGTTGAAGTAGCGGCTATCCAACCCGCTTAGGAGCAGGCGAGATTAGCCTTAGTCATAGAGATAATCTGACGGGAGATCAAGAAAAAAAACAGCTGTTTCGACAGAGGGAAAGAGAGGTTAGATGAGTAGGTTTTAAGGGGCCTGCAAAGAGTGGGTTATTAACGTGCGGGGTCTCATTGCATGTATGACATATGTTATACGTCGGGATCAAGTCTGGATAAATAGGAATTAAGTCGATTATAATATAAAGTTCCAGTATTACTCGGGTATCTCGAGCCAGAGAGTTCAAGAAGGTATTGGTGCGGCCGAGCAGTTCAAATATATGGTGCTGAATGTAGTATGTGTAGTCAAGTACGCGCTGTCGGTAAATGCCTTTTAGGTTGCTCCCAGCAGATTTTGCTTACACTTCATAGCGTAACACTCTTTACTGCGATGCAATGTCATGAGGAGATTTCTTGTCACGGTTATAATGGCGGATTGACTCCGAGAACGCCAATCACTGGAAGAGAGAGTTGGCGGACAATCGCTGGATGGCCTTTACAGACTGTCGATACTTCATGCTGTCGAGTGGTTCTTGTATATGGCGCTGAATGGAGTTTGTGTCATCAAGTACTGCCTTCCTGATACGCTGGGGTGCCCCCAAGCGGATTTTGCTTGCATAGCATAGTTGTATTCCCCTTAACGCGTGGCATAGATTTTTCGCAAGTAATACTCCGATGGGCAACACCAAAACACACACAACTTTGATGCCCGGACTGTGTACCATTAGCCTACCATCTGTTGTGGTCTCTTGCTGCTAATAAAAGTGACCGATGGGCAAAATGTACTTGATTAACTGTACAATATTTTTTGGTTACAACAACACCAGTACTGAACAGCGAAAGTAAGGTAGTGGAAACTGAAGACTCCATGACAGTTGGACAATAATTTATTATGACAAAGAACCCAGGGTTAGACCGCAGAGAGCTGATAGCTAATAGGGGTTCCTGAATTTACCCCTGTTAAAGCCTTTCTGTCGTAAAAGGCAACTAAAATCCGCGACAATCGGAACTTTATACCGTAACTAGCCGAATTTTTATCCGGTAAAGGAATTTCACTGCCGCAACAAACCTCAAAAAACTACTTTGGGGAATATTTTTACGGCTAGGACAACAACATCACCACTTATAGCTCTAAAACATGCTAAACAACGGCTTCCTTGGCCAGCGTATTATAGCTAGTTGCTGTTGTTGTAATGACTTGCTAAGTTTTTTGTACTCGAACACGATTTCGCTGGCAGTGAATAACAGAGGTTTCGTCCTACATAAAGTCTCCCGAAGAATTTTCAAATTTTGTATCGTTCAATTTAATGGTTTTATGTTTTTAACTATAATTTCATATGTACATAACAATATTGTTGAATTTCTCATCCTTTTAGCATTCTAATTTTTTATGACTTAATTATCCATGAACTTGGTAAACATTTCTGTGTCCTCCCATCATATTAAAGCTGACATATAGGTACGCAAATCAGCTTTGACTGTGAATTCTAATTAAGCGTGACAAGACATATTTACATATTAACTAATTCATAGAGTAAATATAGAGCATTCAAACAAATAAACAAATAGACAATAGATTAAAGCAATTTACGGATATACAAACATACGAGGTGATTAACAAAAGTTCGGTCAGTTGGAGACTTTCAATTTGTTTTTGTTAAATCTAAAAATAGCAAATCCTTTGCAATTATTTTGTTAGTCTTCCTTTCAAATTTTAGAAGGTTCAGCTAGAAAGGAGACGAGAAAACGCAAGGTAGCTGAGTATAGGTCAGACAAAATTCCACCATAAACGCAAACAGATATTCGCCATGTCTCTTCAGGTTTCAGCGTAATTTACAGTCAATACAAATTTTCAGTGAATGCCAAATTGCATATGGAACGATTGCATCGTCTTTAAAGACTATTTCTAAGTGATTCCGAAGATTCCAGATCAGACATTTTTCCGTAGAGGACCAAAATCTTCCACTGATGACGTCACTGTAGCTCTGGTGAAGTCCAAAATTGACGAAAACCCATGATTGACACAATAAATGATTGCTAATGAATTGGGCTAGAATGCCATGGCTGCATCGCGAATGTTAGGTAATTATCTGGGATACACGAAGAAATCTGCTCGATGGGTACCACGAATTTTAAATGTGGCCCAAAAAGAGGCTCGAATGCATTTTGCTAAATTTTTCCTAAACAAATTCGAAAATGGTCAGTCTAGCAGCTTTAGAAAAATCGTTACACAGAAGTCCATGGAATGGAGCCCAACAGAAGCAAACCCACACGTAAAATCTAAGCAACAAAAATCAGCAGCAAAAGTGATGATGTCAGTTTACTTCACCCAATCTAAAATCGTAGCTGCTATGCCACCGGAAAAGAATCAGACGATAACTGCAAAATGGTACACCGAAGACTGCTTACCAAAAGTTTTCAAAAATATTTGTTGGAAAACTGGAAGAGAGGATTTACGGCGCTCCTTTTTATATCATGACAACGCCCCATTCCACACTGCTGAAATAACGAGTAATTTTATGGCAACCTCTGTGTCTCCGGATATAGCACCTTGTGATTTCTGGTTACTTCCAAATATTAAGAAAAAAAAAATTAGAAGGAAATAAATGTCTTTAATAACAACGAGGAGATAGTTAATGCGGTTAATGCCGAATTTGATAAGCTTAAAAAGCAATATTTTGAAGGCTGTTTTCAGAAGTGAATCTAAAGGCTTAAAAAATGCATTGAAACCAATGGCGATTATGTAGAGAAGATAAAAAAGGACAAAGGTTACGAATAAATACAAAAAGATTTTTTTTTTTTCCGAAGTTTTGTTAATCCCACATGTGTATATGTATATGCGTATATCAGTATATAAAAAAATATTTGTTATAATTTAAAAGCATACACTCATATATACGAAAAAATATATAATATATGTTCTTATATGTAAATATACATACATATGTATGTATGTATTTATATATACGTGTATAACATATATATGTGAATAAAATATTTAAATGAACTCAAGAACAAGTTTTGTGCATTATATTGCAATGAATGAATAAATATGCATACTTATTTGTATGTATATGTACATATGCATGTATGTCTGTTTTTTGGTGTATTATCGCTAATATTGTACATACATATGTATATACATATATAATCTTTATGGCTTTGTGGTTTGGACTTACCGCGACGATTGAAGGGTCGCACCCTCACAGCAACTTTGATCTTATCAGTTGACATGGTGGACGACGATGGTGACAAGTGCTGCTACGTAGGTATATACCTATATGTATGTTTGTATGTATGTATGTATGTATTTATGTAGTATGTAGTATGTATTCTGCGTTTGTATATTCACGCTACCGGCGCTAAGACGAATTTGTACAGCGAGCTTTTTTTTATGTAGAAATTGTTATTTTATAATCTGCACCAAATGGAATTGTGGGCTGGTTGAGCTTTGCGAAAGAGAAAAAAGACTGTTAAGAGTTTTTACTGTATTTGCGTGCCGCCGGTTACTGCTGTCGCATAAATTCACGTCCGTCAAGGATGAATTTCTTTTTTTCAGTGCAACGTTGTGTGGTAGTGCGTTGTCCTGTGGCCAACAGTGACGTTCGGCGTTGCGAGTTGTTGACTTTGTCAAAAAAAAAAAAAAACAGACACACAAACAACAAAAAAAGAAACGGAAACAGCTCGCGACGTTGACGTTATAAATGACGCGTTCGCGTTGACGGTCGATAAAATGTGTTAATACTTATACATATACATATGCATGTATGTACATATGTATATTTAACAAGCGCCAATATGACAGTCAGTCACGTTGTGTGTCGTTATGGCTTTGGAGCCTAGAGTGTAACGCGTTAACAACCACTAGCGAATTTTATTTAATTTTTTTTTTTTTATTAGCTTTTCGCCTTGATGTGCGACACAAAGCACACACTCCCCCTTGGACGCTTCGTTAGCACTGGTGCGGCGCACCTTCAGCCCTTTTAAATATTTTACACAAAAGTCAAGTGGTGGAACTTGTATGGTATGGACTTTGTGTGGTTTTCTTTACCATAGATGAATTTCTTTTTTGTTTATTTTTGGTTTTCTTATTTTGTTACTTTTTATATCACTTTTATATATTTTTTACGCTTCTTTTTTTACATAAGCACACATTACATATTTAGTTTGCTTCTGCTTCACTGAAAATATATTTGTTTAACGCATGTAAGAAGGACTAAAATCTATTATTATTTTTTTTTATTCAAAATGAATAGTTTATAACAAATTTCTATAGAAAGCCACAGGTCAAACGCCCAAGTGGACCTCTACTTTTAGAATCACAACAAATACACTAAATTACATAGAGAAGGCTTTATGGCCGCGATATGAAGGCGACGGTGTTGTACTTTTTCACTTTTTTATTTAGGGCTTAATGATGATGGAAAAGCAAACATGTCCATAAATATGTGTGTACATATGTATATTTAAAGTTAGACAATGTTTCTGTTTATTTTTATGGGTATTTACTGTTTGTACGGGTGACTCAACTGCGGTAGAGGGGGTTCAATTAAATTAAAAGCTTTAGTTCATCAAATTAAGTGTGGAATTTTTTCAAACAAAATAAATAAATAAAATAAAAAAATTAAAATTAACAAAAATACATGTGTAGGCGACTATAATGATTTTTTACAAATTATTTTATTGATATTTGGCAACATTTTTTGGTTTGGTTTCATTGGGACAAGGTCAAAATGGCTTCAAAAGTCTATCTTGCTTTTATACATACACACGGTGTATACAGGATTTTGATCGCATTTAACATATATTAAAAATAAATATTGGCCACTTTTTCAATATTAACTCGAAGAAGGCGTTTTAGGCACTTATAAATTGTTATACAAATGTACATATGTAAGTTAATATTAAATTGAGATACACAGTTTTCAATTCACTAATTTATTATAATTTTTCCACATATTCACTACTCTACAATCCTTTGTAGAAAGTAACTTTTTTAAGTTCCTTTTTATTTAGCACTAGTTTAAGCATAAAGAATCTGGATATTAATACGATTTTTTTTTTTTTGGGATATTCACGGTAGACTTTTAAATAGTTAAATATTATCAAACAGTGTGCGTTAAAATTTTGTGTTTTATTTTATTTTTATTTTTTTTTTACCCAAATGTATAATGACAAAATTTTGAAAAGTTTCTCCAGAGAATGCACCAGATTAACAGAGTTAGTTACCACGTAGGATAATATATAATTTAAAACGATCAAACAGCAAGGAATTAATTTTTTTTAAATAAATCTTTATATTTAGTGTAATTAATTTTTAAATATTTTCCTTTTTCTGGTTACAAAAACAAAACAAATGAAAGAAACTCTTTACTTTCTAGCAGCAACTTTTTGATGCGATTATTTCCACAACTCTGATTGCTTGCCTACTCGTTGCTGCTTCAAATGTTGAAGGACACCAATTGGCGCAGCAAGGTGCGCAGTTCGCGTGCCAACACCAACTAGCATTCATTCGTTTTGTCTGCATATTTCCTTGCTTCGTGTTTTTCATACATACTTTGCGCTTGGTTCATGCTAATATTTATTTAAAATTAAGAGTGTTTATACCGAAAATTACCATGGCGCTAAAATATTTACAAGGTAAATTCTTTTATTGCGCAGAAATGTAGGTTGAAGTGTTTTTTTTTTTGGGCCTTCCTGCTCTAATTGCTTATTGCGATGAACATACATCATACATACATTTGCATAACTGTTTGCAGAAATTGTTCCAAATAAGCATACCATACTTTTTAATTTTAAAAACTTTTATAACTCAATTCTTTAAAGATCTCTTCTGCTTCAAAAATTATTGTTTGTTTCATTTGATTTTTTTTCATTTTCTCCAACTACACATTTGTAGCACTCATAAGACACCACAAGCCAACTTTGATAACCAAATTGGAAGCAGGTTGAATATTCGTAAGAAACAGACTGTATGTACATTACATATGTACAACCACCCCTTAAATAGTAGTTTCAGTGCAAAATATAAAACAAACCGCATGTTGTAAAAGTGGTTGGCCAGCAAAATAAAATGTATCGCATAGATATGCCAAAACAGCGGATACAAATCGCAATGCACACTTTTACACAATCATTTGTATATGCACATATGTATATGTATATGCATATACACAAAATCACTTTACTTTCTTTCCCTTTCTGCTTTGGACACGTTCTTTATTTTTTGCTACACATTTTATGCTTTGTTGTTGCTATCATTCATATATAATGAAATGTGTATATTGCTGTTGTTTTTATCCCCATCACGTATCGCAGAGAGCCACCCCCACTCCTCGACACTAGCAAAATTTCAACAAAAGAATGAAAACCACACATATTCCCTCCACCTTTCGTAAGCCATACAATCTTCAAACCAACAACTATCACTTTTCTGCTGTTTTGTGCGAACTTTTGCTCTTCTCTCTACTTCTTCCTCTTCTTTCACACAATTATTCTCATATATTCCTTCACTGGTTTTATGAATCGATTTTATCGCTGCATTGGCAATTTTTTCCCCGATTTGTTTCAACACCTAATATTTGTTAATTTTCTCATGAATTTCACACACACAAATCAAGTAAACGCGCACATGGTTTGTTGCTTACTTCGGACGCGTAGTTAATATAATTAGCCAAATGGATTTTTGAGTTTGAATTAATTTTTTCACAAATTTTTAGCAGGTAAAATAGCGACGTATAAAAGAAAAACACTTGACACGAGCGCCATATTTGATGGACAAACTCATTCTGGCTGGAATCGCAAACGTAATTGAATGAAGAGCACAATTGGCGACACCTATTGGTCAATGTGCTCGAACGAATAAGCGGAGGAAAGAAAAATGAAGTGGTGTGTTCAGTGTGCGGTGCAAAGATTAGCGGCTTGATGTCGCTGTTAACTGAAATTCATAAAAATTATAAAATTAAATATTATTACTTAAAAAGTATTTCTGTTAATATTTACATATTACAAAAAGGAAAATTGTACTTTTCAATCAGAATTTACTAGAGAAAACCTTGTTTTTATTAATTATATATCATAAAAAAGGATTTTACCAATAGAACTTTACCCAAATGCAACTGTTTCTAGGTTAGGATTTAAGACAAAAAAACTTTTATAAGTTAAATTTTGTAAAAGAATCGAAAATAATTCAAGTGCCCATCATTTATTGTGATTCCGAAGATCCCTGAATAGAAAACTACATATTTAAAGATTGATTACAGGTTAGGTTTAGTTGGATACAGTTCTGTAGATACCTGAAATGGAAAGCATGCAAGATATGGTAGATTACAAAGTGAGTTTGCTTAGCAAAAACATGAGCTTCAGGGAAAAAATTCATAACAGGTCTCTCTGAACCACCTCTAAGAAATACAGAGATCAGTTAAAGTGTTTCGTCCCACTTCAAACATTTTTTCAATTATTTACTCTGATATCAAAGAATCTTTCGATTGTTCATTTTTAAAAGATTATTCGTGGACAAGCGAGAATCCAACGGCACAGAAGATGAAACCAGTCACTCTCCCAAACCGAAGGGGATTAATTCTTAAACTACAACTGGACAGTGGAATTACGTGCTTACTCAGCCGTCCGTTAGGTGGCCCTATTGAATTATGCATCTCGAAGCTACTCTGACTACCTCAAATTAAAGACACCCAAATGACACTTCCTAATTACCAGACTGCTGTAAAACCAAGTCAAATGGCGCATTAGAACCGCTCAAGCGATTTTCGGCCGAGCTCGTCTTCCAATGTGTGGTGTACGTTTTGATGTTTTTTCAACAAATGAAGGTATCTACAGTTTATTCTTAGCTGACTCCGAAATGCCGAAGGATTTTTATGGAGAGGGGCGACCGCATGAATATTGATCAAACTAGGACTCGCACCGTGGCCATCCGAATGCTAGTATGCAATGCAATTCACTCGGCACTGAACTTCTACCCATTCAGATTCTTATGAACGGCGCGACCTCTAAGCTCGATATTTATAATCTCTTCTCCGAAAGGATTCCTGAGAGAAATGAATACGAAGATTGAAATGTTCTAGATCAAGGAGCAGTAGCCATATATACAAACGACTCATAACTTAATTACTGTATAGGGTAAGGATTCCACTTTACAACACTCTCTCTCCCTTCCCACCACAGAGCATCGTGGTAGAGGCGGCGTCTCAATCGCGGTAAATGCCCCGTTAATACACCTAATACTTAAATCTTCTTAAGTGTTCTGCCATCGTTCACTGCTTTAAACAACAATTGAAGGCGTTGCAGGATCGGAGATAGTCTATAGTAACAGATTCGACAGCGGTGTCAGCTCGTCCCCCTTTTCATTTTCTTCTACATCGTGTGTCCAAGTATTATTCCCGCGATCGGGTCCTCCTTCTGTCCATTCTTACCTATTAGGGAAGTTGTAAGTGGCATCAGCCCAACAGAACCTTTCGGTTCTCGGTCGAATTTTACGTTTAACCCGAGTTCTGATATAGTTTTCTAAATGCTGCCATGTCCTTCACAAGTTGAGGACTCGATGCGGGAGTGACAGATAAAAATCTTTCCGCTATAAAGCCCGACTGCCGCGGGAACTATTGGATTTTAGTCGCCTCTTACGACAGCCATGCTTTACCACGGTTAATGGTTTTACGACACTTCTGTTAACCTAATGCACTATTTGGGGTTCCAGGCACCGTTTTAGCTCTTTTGCAGGTATTCCATATTCGGAGCGCATTACTGGTCCTGCTTTCAACATGTCCCCTTCAGTTAAGTTTTATCTAGGATTAACCCGAGACACAGACATACAGATTAGGAGTGTATTGTAATGTTACCTCTTAAAGATGGTGGGTTGAATTGATGAACTTTGAATTAGATTAGATCTCACAGTGGTGTCACAGTGGACCCAAAAAGACCTAAGTTGAATCCCAACCAAAATAGTTACAACAACAGCGGCTGATATTCTTTTAATGTACTTTTCTCGGATGAATCAACTTCTCAACTCATACTCCCCCACTGAGGATCGGCGATTGAAGCACAATATTTTCAATACACAAACACAAAAAAATGTTTCAGCTCTCATGCATTCATATATGGTATGTGCATGCATACATATAATATAACCTGTCAATATTCTTCATCTTCATTATCAGGGTCAATGTGTCGATGCTCGCTGATTCTGTCAATCCCAATTGGTTTGTTGACCTCCGTCTTGTAAAGCTTCCACGCCACAATTAAACTTCATGACCATAAATCTTTTAACTGAAGACTTTGAGCAAGGACTTGTGCGAACGCAGTGCATTAATTGACCAACTGTTTATACGAGTACATACTCGTATGTATATTTATATGCAAGTGTGTTTGTAGATATAAATATCTATGGAAGTATGTGCATCCTCGTATAGACACATGCTTGTTGCCGAATATTACATAAATTATTATTATTATAATAAAAAATGCAGTCGTGAGATTTTTGTAATTATTTCCGGATTTTATGTCACAGCTGGTAATAATGGCTAAATACTCTTATCATACGTACGAGGGGATTGACAAAACTTCGGTAAGTTGACCAGAAAAGAAACAAAAAAAATTATTTTTGTATTTATTCGTAATTTTGTTCTTTTTTATCTTCTCTACATAATCGCCATTGATTTCAATGCGTTTCTTAAGCCTATAGATCCACTTTTGGAAACAGTCTTCAAAATCTTGCTTTTTAAGCTTATCAAGTCGGCATTAACCGAATGAATTATCTCCTCGTTGTTATTAAAGACATTTCCTTCTAATTTTTTCTTTTAATTTTTGGAAGTAACCAGAAATCACAAGGTGTTATATCCGGGGACCCAGAGATCGCCTTAAAATTGCTCGTTATTTCAGCAGTGTGGGATGGCGCGTAGTCATGATGTAAAAATTAGCGCCGTAAATCCTCTTTCTTCCTGTTTTCCAACAAATATTTTTGAAAACTTTTGGTAAGCACTCTTCGGTGTACCATTTTGCAGTAAAATAGCAGCTACGATTTTGATCGGGTGAAGCAAACTGAAATCATTACTTTTGCTGCTGATTTTTGTTGCTTAGATTTTACGGGTGGGCTTGCTCCTCTTGGGCTCCATACCATTGACAGCTATTTGGTTTCTGGATCGTACTTTTAGAACTAAGATTCGTCACCGGTAACGACTTTACTAAAGCTGCTAGACTGATCATTTTCGAATTTGTTTAGGAAAGTTGAGCAAAATGCACTCGAGCTTCTTTTTTGGGCTCATTTTAAATTCGTGGTACCCATCGAGCAGATTTCTTCGTGTATCCCAGATGATTACTTAATATTCATTAGCAATCATTATTTGTGTCAATCGTGGGTCTTCGTCAATTTTGGATTTCACCAGAGCTACAGTGACGTCATCAGTGGTCGACCTTTCGGGGCTCGCCCTCTACGGAAAAATGTACAGTTTGGAATCTTCGGATCCACTTAGAAATAGTCTTGCTATTTGGCATTCACTGAATATTTGTTTTTTGCATTGGCTGTAAATTACGCCGAAACCCGAAAATAATCACATGGCGAATATCTGTTTGCGTTGGTGGTGGAATTTCTTCTGACCTTTCCCCAACTATCTTGCGTTTTCTACCCTCCATTTTAGCCGATCGTTCTAAAATTTGAAAGGAGGACTAACAAAATAATTGCAAAGGATTTGGTATTTTTAGATTTAACAAAAACAAATTGAGAGTCACCAACTAAACGAACTTTTCTTAATCCCCTTGTACATACACAAATCGGTGTTTTCGCAAATATTGTATATGGTAAATATAACATAAAAACATGTAGTTCCATCAGACAAGGGCTTGTCAGAACTCCCTTACCTGCCTTCGCTGTTTGGCGCCAGAGGTAAATGGGAAATACCAAGGGGAACCCCGAAAAAACCGGCTAGCTCTCCACCTGATCCTTCCAAAGGAGTGAATGTCTTCCTCTTTCTCTGCTTCCAAGAGTAGGTACTGCATCGAATACTTTCAAAACTGGAATGCTTTCATTCATTCCGGCGTCAAGACCTAACCAGCGTGACCGAGAGCTCTTCATTCGCTGAACTACATTTATCAATCTCACCGAATAACTCATACAGTTCATTATTCCATCGCTAAAGACCATAAATTTTACGCAAAATTTTTTTCTCGAAGATTCCCAGGACCGACTCATCGGATGTCGATATCGTCCAGACTTCTGCACTATAGAGCATGATGAGCGTCTTGTAGAGTTTAGCCTGTGTTTGTCTACAGTGGTCTTCACTTTTCAATTGCATACTTAGCCGCGGTGGCTGAGTGGTTTGCTATGTGTACTGCCGTTCAGAGAACTCGGTTTCAAATCCTGGTGTCGTACTAAGATTCAAAATGTTATAGAATATTTATTTATTGGGTGTATGCAATAATTCGTGCGGTTTTTTTCGAAAATTAAGACTTTATTGTGAAAAAATTGTTCTACATTTAATGTTCAAAGTATTGCCCATCGGAAGCTACGATGTTTGCCCATCTTTCTGGCAGTTTGTGAATCCCATCCCAAAAGAACTTCTCCGGTTTAGAAAGAATCGAGCCAATTTCTGAAGTGAAGCGTACTCCGGTGAGGGAATTCTGCATTGATCTGAACAAGTGGTAATCGGGAGGTGCTATGTCTGGGCTATAAGGCGGGTGAGGTAGAACTTCCCACCCACAGTTTTCCAAACAGTTTTTAACTGGCCTTGCAACATGTGGCCGAGAGTTGTCATGATGAAAAATTATTGGTTCGTGTTTGGTCGCATATTCTGATGGTTTTTCCGCGATGGCCTATTTCAAAGGAACCAATTGTTTTCGGTAGAGGTCCCCATTGATCGTCTGACCCGATTTCAATAGCACATAATAGAGCACACCATTGTGGTCTCACCAAATACATAGCATAACCTTGGCACCATGGATGTTCGGCTTTGCCGTGGATGTCGATGGTTGGCCGGGCTTTACATACGATCTCTTTGCGCTTTGGGTTATCATAATGAATCCATTTATCATCGCCAGTGACAATCCGATGCAAAAATGACTTCTTTTGGTGGCGTTGAAGCAACATTTCCGATATGCAGAATCGAAGTTCGACGTTCAATTCTTCGTCTTGAAATTTTTTTGCCTGACCGTCGTCTAAGTCGAAATTGCCACTTTTAAATCGTGCAAACCACTTTTGGCACGTTCGTTCGGCTAAAGCATGGTCGCCATAAACGGCCAGTAAAATATGATGGCTTTCGGTAGCACTTTTCTTCATGTTAAAGTAATGAAGAAGAACTCCCCGCAAAAACACTTTTTCTGGTACAAATTTCGACATTTTCAAATAAATGAAAAAAATTGTTGTTCATGCTAAAACAAATGACATCTGAAAACGACGCGAAATGACAGTACCTTTGTAATGAATATAGCCACAGATGAACACGCCGCGAAATAATACTAGTAGAGCCCTCTCTTAGAAAACCCCACGAATTAATGCATAAATAAAAACTGAAATTTAACATAAATTTTATAATTGCGGAAGGAATATTATCGATCGATTATAAAGACAAAGCTATTTCTTTAACTGGAGAATACTACACTTCAATATTAGAGTGGCTAAAGGAAGCCACTAAAAAGGAAACACGGGAAATTTTACAAAAGATGTGATGCTTTGATAATATTAATCGCCCAACTTACAGCCCTGATCCGGTCCTGAGTGGTTATGTGGTACCTGCTTCCAAAAATGAAAAAAAAACGGCTCCGGGAGGCAGTTTGGGGTATTTTGAAAAAGAGAAAATATTTTTTATGAGGGTATAAATAAATCAGTTGGAAGATGCGAAAAATGTATCGGTCCTGCAGGTGAATATATTGAAAAGGTAAAATAATTTGTATTTTTTATTTCCACGCCTTATCTCCCATGTCGCGAACATATAAACGCTACAATAATAATTTACAATAATACTTTTCACATTTAATATTGAATTCATTATTATTTTTAATTCATTTTTAAACCTTTACTAAAGGCTTTTAAGAAGCTTAAGCTTTCAATAAATGATATTTGTTAGAACTAATTTAAAATTGTTTACTTTTTTTATTTGTTTTAACACTTTTTAATCGTCTCAGAAAGATTATTTAGAGATTTCCATGCAGTCATTTTTGCTTACGATCAGGCTTATGATCATATAATAGCCGATCTCCTTCTCAGGCATCTTACAAATTATTTAGAACGCATTTAATCTCTTAACACTACAAGCGTTAGTGAGCTAAAAATTTAAGTATAAGTCAATAATACTTTGAAATATGATGTCCTCGCGCCAATTAGCAAGCTCAATATTGAACTTTAGACGTCTAAATTCGTAATCGAATTACCACTGCTGCGAACTGATGAAGCTTTAGAGTAAACTCATTGATAATCGCTGATATTTCGATAGGTGATAGAAGAAGAAGAATAAGAAGAAGAAGATATAATATTAATGATTAAACCTAAACGTAAGGATCGCAATCAGTGCTGGAGTAGTGGAACTTTTGACACCACCAATCTCGCATTACCCCAGTGGTCGACAATCATCGGTAGAGTTTCTTGGCCAAAATTTTAAACTCCGAAAATTTAAGCAAAAAATTCCACAGGGTGTTGTTCTCTCCCCAGTCGTTTCCCTGATCTTATATGACGATGATTGCTCAATATTGGTGTTTGGTCTGGTTATTGATCGCTTTTGTTCGAAAGTAAGTTGACATCTTGAAGCCATGACACCATGACATTATGTGCATGTAATATCAGCTAGGATGCCAGTTACCATAAATAGCAGATGAAAAGCTCGCACTGCATCGCTAGACCATATGGAAATCTGAATTTCTGCTTCGCTGTCAGAAGTGACTGTATCAAATTGTTATCAGGACAGTCGAATAGAAGAGTAAAGATGTTTGTTTCCTTCAGAATGTTACTACAAAAATCATCTCCCAGCCTTTCTGTATGTTGTCCTATCAGGCAGTGGTCTGTCGTAGCTCCCTTTACTTTCGATATGTTCTCTCGTCTTAAAAACTATATTTCATAAGAATCCGCACTTTTTTCCATTTTTCTAAATGTTTTTTTTGTCCTGATTTTCGGCAAGAAAAGACACGAACGAAATCGCTCTTCAAATATTATTTTAACTTCTCATTGTGTTTTCGTCGACGGAAGTGGGTAATTTGAGTTATCCATCTTATCTCACTGACTAGACGTCATTTCAAGTTCCCTACTTTCAGCTGCAAACGAAACTATTGGTTTTCGAAAATGTTTAAAAACCAGCTGATACGATGAGGATTGCCGAGACGTGGTGAAGAAAGAGCTGGCTGTCTACCTCGCAAGGTTACGATCGACCACAATACAAGCGCGGTGGGATAGATACCGAGAATTGAAGAGGGAAGTAAGACGCATGTGAAGGCAAAAAAGAAAGAGGCCGAGTTGAGTGAGTACAAATAGTTCGAGAAGCTGATCGACAGGTGTAAAGCTCGATAATTCTTTGAAAAGATGCGGCGACTTACAAAAGGTTTCAAGGACGGAGAAAACTATTGTGGGATCCAGAGAGGTAATCTAGCGACTTCTCCATCCTGGTGAGTGATAATGAAAATGGAACACCAGGTGTTGACTAATCCGATTCCCCAATCGATGACGATGGAAGAGATGTTTCTATGCCAGACTATGAAGAAATTTGAAAAGCAATTGTCCGCTTATAAAACAACAAAGCGGTGGATGTCCGGCCGAGATATTCAAACACGGCGAGGAACTGACAAGGTGCATGCTTCAGCTTCTTTGTAGAATATGGTTGGGGTCTCTGTAGAGAGCATGCCAGACGATTGGAATATAAGTGTGCTTTGACGAATACACAAGAAGATGGACCCTACAGACTGCGCTAATTACCACAAGACGTTGAATACACAAGGTATACTCTTAAATCAGAGTTGCGTACGTGGAAAGCTCTGCGCTCTCCAGACTGGATAAGGAAGCGAAGCGCATGGATCTGGTGGTAAGCGAGAATAAAACGAAATATTTCCTGTCACCAAACAAACAGTGGTAGCACTCCCACTCACGTCTAGTATCTTGAAACCAGCATTAACACCAATAACAATGTCAGCTATAAGATCCAATGTAGAATAACTCTTGTCAACAGGAGTTGATGCGGCTACTGGTCACTAACAGCCTTGTCAACAGGCACTACTATGGACTGAGCAGGCAATTAAGGAGTTAAGTCCTCTCTCGACGAACAAAGTCCAAACTCTACAAGTTCCTCACCATTCCCGTTCTGCTATATGGTGCGGAGGCATGGGCGATGACAACATCTGGTGAGTCGGCGTTGGGAGTTTTGGAGATAAAGGTTTTGACATAATTCAGCTAGTCAAGAGAAAGCGGGTCCGATGGCCAGCTCATGTGGTCCGAAAAAATAATAGTACTCCAACTTTGAAAGTGGAGTGGAGGAAGCATAAGAACGGAATAACTCTACTTCGTTGTGGAGAAGGTCCTGGCCGTATTTGGTACTCGTATTTCCAATTGGCGACAAACAGGGAAAATAATGAATGAATTCCGCGCTGTTGTTAACTCGGCTATAACAGCGTAAGCGATGTCTACTCCAGTAAAGAACAAAGATAATTTTCTCGGCTGTCCAGAGCATTTTTAATGCAATGACGACTAGAAACCAGATATTGTATAACGAGAGACCTCGCATTTGTTGGAAAAATCATGGGATCTCAGCATCTGCAACTTTACACAAAATAATGAAAAACAATCGAGAATCTTTTGTTAAAAATCATGGAGATCGTTACTCATCGCTCAGAAGACATTTTAATTTTCCCAAGGAATATTTTCTTACAGGGTCTGCTTATTCTGCACCCGCAACATTGCAAAGGTCCATCGATGGATCATCTTTAAATAACCAATAGTTCAATTATTTCAATGCTGCGCATGCGACAAGTCCCCCATAGATATATACTCGTATGTATGTATGTACAATACATAAAAGTATCTGCGAGTGCGTAATTATGTTACTGATGCGGCTGCAGCTTGCTACTCTTTTCTTTATTATGCCATTCCACGCTCGTGGGTAAACAAAAGACTGAACTCACTACCGAAAAATTATCGAAAAGAAAACAGTCCATATAGGTAGTTGAGAGCTTAACTTTTGGCAGAGCACGCACGCAGATCAGTTTTGATGAGTGCGATGCGGTTTAAAATCTGTTGTGTATGATTGAATGCAGAACGAATGAAATTTAGTTTTTTTCAAAATCACATGCTGCGATTATGCGTATGACTGAGTCTCGGACGTATAGGCCAAGCAGCAGGCAAGCTATGGCGACGCGCAGTTGGCCGATCGACATTGATCGAGGACCGCGAAAGCGACGCATCGGCTACGAATACAGCGCTGCCCGTGTCATATTCGGAGTTGTCTGTTCGCATATTCGGTGCGAATTGAGCCGAAATTAATGTTGTTGACGCAGAGACCTTTTACTGTGCGTCGCTGTCTCCCTACGCTGCGACAGAGGTAAAACTGCAAAGGCAGAGTCAAAACTTTATAAAAGTTTGAGCATAACGATAGCGCGCAGCATTTACACGGACTAACTCGCGATACGCGGTACGAGTACGGTTTTCGGTGAACATATGTTAACGAAAAAAATAAATAAATAAAAAAAAATTAAATAAAATTAAAAAAATAAAGTAAAAATAAATTGGTTCGTTTTAGTAATATTTTTTTTTCGTTTTGTAAGTAAGTACGTGCGAAAAGAAAATAAAAGTGTTTGGAATTTAGTGTGTTTGTTGTAGCGGTGGTTCATACATACCTACAAGTACGTATGTATAAAACAGAAGAAAATAAAAGAGAAATATTATTTCATATTATATTAATACACCACGCGTTTGCAAAGAGAAAGAAGTCAAAGCCAACGATGAATAATGGTCTGAATGTTTGAAGGCCAAAGACAATAACAATAAAAAAGTTTATAATTGTAATAATTACAAGCAACAAAAAAATAAATTAAATAAAGTAAAATACCTAAAAGACAGTGACAACATTTTTTCATAAGCGTTAATGTTTAACAAAGTAAATGGTAATAGTAACAACAGCAACAACAACGGTATCATAGAAAAATAAAAATAAAACGTTTAACGCAATCAACAGCCCACAGCCATTGATGAGCATACATGTGTATATATGTATGTATGCATATTTATTTAAATGAGCCATATGCCAATGCAATGGGAAAGAGCTCTTCGATTGCTTAATCGATAAAAAACGAAAAGCAAAATAAAAAAGCTAAATAAAAAATTACAAATAGTACAGACAGACACGACGACCCCGTGTCAGAGCATGGACGGGAAATTTTGTATGAAGAAATGTTTATTAAAAATATAATAACTCGTGTTTGAGACATTTATATTTATATGCATAAAGAAATATATAGATACAATTATTTGTTAATGAGTTTGTGTGCATGAAATATTCGGTTAACAGTGTAAAAAAACACTGCCGAGTCTTTCAACAGTTAGACTTCTTTCATTCAGCTCGTCAAATGTGCGATTTGTGCCCAGTTCTTGCCAATTTCATGAAGCGGTAAACAGTTTGAGTGCTGCGGCATTAGCAAGCAAGTGAGAGTAAAAGCCTTGAAAAGTTAATAAAAAATACAAAAAATTAAATAAAAAAACTGCTGGTAGTGAAAATATAAATTAACAATGACAATTTTTTTATTTATCAAATAAAAACGTATATATGTATATAATAAAAGATAAATAAAAAAATAAATTAAAAAAAATATATACAAATCTATATAATGAAATAAATATCCTAGAAAAATTAATAAAACAATAAAAGAAAAAATTTAAAATAAGATTAACAACTTTTATTAACCATCATGAAAAATAGATATAATAAAAAATAAACAAATAAATATATAATAATGAAATATAAAAAAACCTATACAATAAAATAAATAACTAAAACAAATTAATAAAATAATAAAAAAGTAATAAAGCAAAAAATTTTAAAATTTAAAATTATATAAATTAAAAAGAAGTTATAAAAAACAAGTATAAAATAAATAACCAATAATTAAATTGATAAAACAATAGAATAAAATTAAAATAAATAGTACAGCTAAGATTTTAAAACGTAACTATATTTAAAGAAATTATAAAAATGCAAATGATAAATAATTAAATTTAAATTAATAAAATAAGAAAATTTAATTAAAATAAAAGTGAGCAAAAATTAAAAAAAAGCAAAAACTTTTAAAATATTTCTTCCAAAAAAATATTTTTATCAATTATATAACCAACAAAATAATTGCAACAACTTTTACACGTGCTTTGCTTATTCGGCCAGCGTTTGTGGATAGTCAACAAAGAAAGTGTAAAAAAAATTATTTCATTACTAAGGTAAGTTGAAAGTATAACTAAAAACGCTTCAATTTTTTTTTGTAATTGCTAAAAGATTATTTTATTAAATATATGTATGTAAATGGCGGGCTCGGGTTCGAACTGGTCCGACCAACATCTAAATAAAAAATTAAGTTAATTTTTCTAATTGCGTTCCCCACTCGGCAGGGAATGTCAACCCCTCCGAGTATATTTTTGACATGAAATAAGCAACACGTCATAAAAATCGATCGGCCGTTCGGAGGCGGCTTAGTATAAACTGTGGGTGCCTTCAATTTGAGGAGGAGCTCGACCGAAAAACGCGGTATGTATCTTTGTCGGCCAGTTTTTCAAGCTTTTCATACTTACGCATCTGAGCCTCTTTTTAGCCTGCAGATGCGTCTTGCTTTCGCCTTCAACTATCGATATGTCGGGTGGTATTAATTGTTTTTTTTTTTATAATTTACAAGCTCTCAGCAGATGGAGTTTTGTCAGTGAAAACAGGAAGATTTACAGTTCAAATTTTACTACAAAACTGGAGATCAGGAAAAATTCTCGACCATCTTGCGGGTGTTTCATAAAACGCTCTAAGTCGTTTGAACATCTAGGAAGTGATTTTGTGTTTGATTTATTACTTATTATATTTTTATAGCATTCCGAAAAACATTACAATATTCATTGGAAGTTTTTTTTTAGATGCTTGGTCCAAAACAGCTCGATAAATTTAGATTGAGTTTTGTATTTTAGAATTTTAACCGAATTTGGTGCGATTCTTAGTTTTTGTATTGTTGTTGTACCATCTATACCATCGTAGTATTTACTCCCACGCATCTATTGGTACTAAAAAAAACTTTATACATGTATATATGTACATATAAAGAGAAAAAAATCAGGAAGAGAAGTAGTTGACCATAAAATGTGTGCAAAAAAATATTAGTTATGAAAATTAATGAAGAATCTTCACTCTTTTGCACGTACCATGTACATACGCTACAAACATGAACATGTGAAAAAGCAGAAGTAATTTAAATTTAAAGCATATCGAAACACTCCTTTTATTTCGTAGGAAGCACTAATTTTGGACATATATACGTACATATTATGTATGTATAATGTAAATATGTATGTATGTGTAATGTATATAGTATGTATGTATATGACGTTCGCTAAGTACGTCAAACACCAAATATACGAATTTTACTAAAAAAAAATGAACCCTTATCCGAAATAACAATTTTTTTTTAATTTTCATGAACTGCTTGTATTTAAATTGAAATAATTCAAAACTATAAACGTTCCCATATAAAATAAAAAAAAAATTAAAATTAAAATTAAAATTAAAATTAAAATTAAAATTAAAATTATAATTAAAACTAGCATTAAAATTAAAACTAAATTTAACATTGAAGGAGATACTAAAATTAAAGTTTAAGTTAAAACTAAAATCAAAATTAAAATTAAAATTAAAAATAAATAAAAAAATTAGAAAATTAGAAAATTGCATCTCTATGTTTTATGTTGTTTGTAAAAATTATTATAATTATCATTTAAATTGGTATTTTTAGTATATAGGTAAATGTAAATATGTATATATGGTATCATAGAAATTTACTACATTGCATTTATCTTCCTATGTTTGCTTAGCTGCTTTACATGCTATTAAATTCTAAAGTGTATTTTAGCAATTTTCACTTTACAAACAAAATTACAAACAATCTGTGTGCAAGCACTTACAACAACACTTACAGAAATGCTGCAAGAGCCCCGGCCATGTTAATTGGCCGATCACGTGCTCTTGGGTATGTAGTAGTTTTAGTTAGAGGCAATGTAATAATTTTTGTTTGTGAAATTACTTAGAAATTGTGCAAAGATTTGTGAGAAGAGAAAAAAATATAAATATTATATGAATAAAATTTTAAATTATTTTTATTTATCTTAATAAATAATTATTTGAAGATATTTTGAAAATAGTCCTCGATCGAAAGGTATGTCTTCTAAGATCCTTAAGAGAATCGTTAAGCTAGATTACTACTATGAAAAAGCTCAATGGGATAAGTCTCTAAAAAAAAATTTTGTCTGAAATTAATTATACCAATGTGGTAATTTTTATAAATTATGACAATAATTAATTTAAAAAATACATATGTATACATTCTTTTATGTTTCTTTCAAGTATGATTTGGGTTTGCATCTAGGTATATTATTGAATAGCGTCACAAGTGTTAAAAAGTTTTTTAAATCCTTATAATAATATTTGTAATATTTACACAAAAAATTTAGAATGGGTTTTTGTAAAGTCAAAGTTTTTATTTATATGCGCATTTATATATACCGTGTTATATGCGGGTAAATATTTTGCATATAATAGATTTACGAATGTTTTATGTCAACCTCTATCACACTTTTATATAGTAATCATAGCTTATTGTTGTCTTAAAGAAATTTTGCAACTCTATAAACATGTAAGGCCATAATTAGAAAAGTAAATTTAAAATATTGACTAAAATAATTAGTTAGAAATCTCCTAAAAAACACCTAACTTTTGTATGAATTTATTTACATAATACATGATGGCGTAACCAGTTCGGTTTTACTGTTATTTATTTATTTTTTTTTTCGTATTTTAACTTATTTTTCTTATTTACTTACAATTTGGTTGAAAGTTTACTGTAGTAGAAAAAATTATACTCAAGTCCCAAAGAAATTAAAAAATATATATATGTATATTCCAAATGAATTTTATAATTGATTTTATTAAGGGTTAAACATTATTTTCAAACCAAGAGAAAGTAAAGATAATTATCAAATAATGTTAAATATAATTAAAAATAATTGTTTAATTTTGTATTAAAATATTTTAGAATTTATATTAAAGCTCATAAGTAAGTAAAAATATAATATTAATAATTAAAAACTATATCTAGATTTTTCATTAATTTCCCAACATAAAATGTTACAAATCACACTCAATTTCTTTAAAAACAAATAAATAATAAAATTAATTTTATATTTATATTCAGGTTAAATTTATTTTTTACTATTTTAATTTACATTATTTTATTTAATTTCATTGCATGTAATTTATTATTAATTTATTTTATTTCATAATTCCTTAATTATATTTTATGATTATGATTATGATTTATTTATTTTAATTTGCAAAAGTTATTTTATTTTATTTCTTTTTATTTTGTTTTAATTTATTTTACTTCAATTTATCTTTTTAATTAACTTTATTTTTTGTTTACTTTTATTTAATTCTATTTTATTTATCTTAATTTTATTTTATTTTATTTTATTTTATTTTACTTTATATCATTTTATTTAATTTTTTTTTATTTTAGTTTGTTTTATTTTATTTTATTTAATTTAATTTAATTTAATTTTATTTTATTTTATTTTATTTTATTTTATTTTATTTTATTTTATTTTATTTTATTTTATTTTATTTTATTTTATTTTATTTTATTTTATTTTATTTTATTTTATTTTATTTTATTTTATTTTATTTTATTTTATTTTATTTTATTTTATTTTATTTTATTTTATTTTATTTTATTTTATTTTATTTTATTTTATTTTATTTTATTTTATTTTATTTTATTTTATTTTATTTTATTTTATTTTATTTTATTTTATTTTATTTTATTTTATTTTTTATTTCTTTTTATTTTATTTTGTTTTATTAAGTTTATTTCATATTATGTTACTTTATTTTATTTTATTTTATTTCATTTTTTATTTTACATTATTTTTTTTATTTTATTTTTTAATTAAATGTTTTTAGAAATTACATTTATTTTTTTACTAATCTATTGAGACTGTTGAAAATATATTAAAAAAAATAGTATATATATATTCTCAAGTGTCTGCAAGAGCAATAAATATTTTATGCATCATATTTAGCACTAGGCTTTAACAAAAACTAAATTAATAATTAAAAAATTCGTTTGTCTAACCAATTTAGACATTAACACACATATGCATACATATATACATATATTATTCATACATACGCACATAAGTGTTAATAGATTTTGCAAAACCTCTACGATTACATTTGACTTTGTGCAAATTTGTTTTAAGCATCTTTCAAGCAACTCGTCAGATGTTTGCAAATAAGAGAGAAAAAAGTTAAAAATTAAATAAAACAAAATAAAACAAATATTTTCGTAACCATAATAGAGCGTAGTTGGTTAGTTAAAAGAGTTTGAAGCTGCAGATCATATGCTTGTAATTTTCCTATTTATGCAGTAATAATAATGTCCAAAAAAAAAAATTAGTTAAACCTCATAGTTTTGAATCCCATGTTGTCTCATTTTTGTACAGATTAAATCCTTGAAATTAGCATTTATAAAGATCCGTGGATTCCAAAATTAAATCGAATATTCCCCATACAGTTATCATTATTAGTTAGGTCAAATCAGCAGTTATTATGTTTATAAATATTTCTCACGAAATATTGCACGTGCAAAACTTCCTTCACTTACATTCTTTGAGTGGGTAAAGATGGATCGCCCTTATGGCGTACGCATGTTAGTGAAAGCCTTTTAAGCAGTTTCTTTTGTCTGTTATGAAATTATTTATTTACTTTTTTTCAATCTTGTTGTTACTGTAGTTGCTGTTGTTGCAACTGTTTACATGCTTATATGGCCAGTAGCGGTGCAAGCAGTCATTAAAAATGGGAATAAAGTGTAAAAGCAAGTAAAATGTAAAAAATAAACGTAAAATTTATTTTAAATAAATGTTCACTACAGCATAAGTATGAATGTATTTTATGTATGTAAATGTTGCTTCAGCTGCGCGCTCACTTTCAGTCAACAGTTGCCACAATCTCCATTGTTGCGGTGAAAAACAATCGTAAGAAATTAAAAAAATCAGAATAAATTAGATAAAAACTTATTTGTTTTTATTTTATTATTTTATTATATTATTCTTAATTTTTTGATTTATATTAATTTATTTATTTATATTAATTTATTTATTTATTTAATTTTTTGTTTAGCTCCTTTCTTTTTATATTTTTTATTTCTTTTTCTCACTTTATTTTACTTTAATACATGTTCTATTTTAATTTTATTTTATTTCGAGTTTATATTTTGTTTTCCTATATTTTCTTTCATTTTATTTATTATACTTTATTTCCATTAATTTAAATTATTTTTTTAATTCTTATGTTACTTTATTTTTATCTATTTTATTTTACTTTCATTAATTGACTTTGTTTTAATTTTTTTATTGTTTTTCTTTAATCTTAAATTTAATTTTTTTATTTTAATTTATTTATCTTATTTTATTTAAATTAATTTTATTTCATATCATTTTATATTATCTATTTAATTTTAATTTATTTTAATTTATTACGTTTTGTTTATTTTGTAGAATTTTATTATTATTTTGTTTTATTATTTTTTTTATTGTATAGATTTTAAGTTAATTTTTTTTAATTCTTTTATTTTATTTTATTTTTTTTTTTATTTTTTTATTTTTTTTATTTTGTTTTTTTTTTTTATTTTGTTCTATTTTATTTGATTTTATTTTAATATTTTATTTTATTGTACTGAATTTAATTTTATTTTTAATTTGTTTTTATTTTGTTTTATTTTAATTTATAATATTTTATTTTTTATTTGCTTTTATTTTATTCTTTTGTTTTATTGGGTTGAATTTAATTTAATTTTATTTTGTGTAATTTATTTTATTTTATTATATTTTATTTTATTTTAATTTATTTCATTTTTTTTAATTGTCTTTGTTTTATTTTATTTCGTTTTACTTGATTTAATTTAAAATTGTTTTATTTTGTTTATTTTATTTTTATTTCTTTTTTAATTCATTGAATTTTAATTTTGGTTTTTCCTTTCTTTTTAGAAGTGTTGCACATACCATTATTACTACTATTTATTATCCTCTATACGCTAGTCACTTCTTTCCTTCGCTTCCTTTACTATTTGCATCTTTATCTTTATTTATTACCGCTCTTTTATGGAACCCCTTTAGCTCCCACCTTCACACTTGCAAGTGCTCATAAGTTACTATAGTTATGCTTCACTTTTGTTAAAAAGTAATGAAAATACAATAACAACAAGAGACGCACATGTTATCAACATCTTTCTTCTTTACTTTGCACAATCATCGGCAAATTAGGTTAAATACTCCAACCCATACAATGATATAATAAAAAGTGAATCTTGTTTTCTACGCTCTCGTTTAATAAAACCGCCTTCAGATACATGCTCGTGCATACATATAGGTACATGCATACGCATACTTACATATTTATTATAACTTCAAATTCTCTTATCACTTCTTTTTTCTTTCCACTCTTTCCACTGTTTCATTGCGTCTTTCTCACACACGAGTGCTCCCGTTTTCCCCACCTTTATCACGGCGACTCTGGTGGCTCTGAGTCTGACGTTAATGAAAACCGGCTTTAATGCAATGACAACGGATTGATTGTCTGTGGTTATGGGCATTGGCCGCTAGCGCCTTCGCCACTGTCAGTATTGCCGTTAATACCCGTAAAAATCTGTTGATTGCCTATGCAACGCTAATGTTTGGCATATACGAGTATGTACATACATACGTGTATGAGCTTTTGTTCACGGTTCGCATTGACGTTCACATGTGTGTCTGATTATTTTGTAATATTTACCTTTGGAGTGTGTGACGATGTCGTTGATCAGTGAGTCAGTAGGCCAGGTTTGTTTATATCGTTTAGGAAGTCATTGGAAATTAATGTGTGCATGAAGATATGCTGACAAATTACACATACATTCATTGCAAGCGAGTGTAACATATGTACATACGTGTATAATTATATATAAATTGTGAGAGCGCTCTTCCATTTCTGGAACATCCGCTGCGAGCGACTCTGATAATTTTTTTTCAACTATGAAGTTTTTTATGCAATTTTTTGACGGCTTGAAGTGATCGCGTGGATATTATTTTTCAAGAGAAGAAGAAACTCTCCTGAATGCATACTCGTATATATGTACACGAAATTATATTGTCTAAACAAGTCAGGTATTTTTCCACCAGCTGAACAGCGACCCTTTCCTGATTAAGGGAACAGAAGCCTCAAAAGGAGCACTTGAAAACGTGTACGGGTTTCGTCATCAAAAAAGTGGGTCTCTCGTTCGCGGCATTGGAACATATCGAACTATTTGTAGGAGAATCAAGTCTGCCCACTCTCAGCTGAATGATAGACAAAAGTTTTTCCCACTTGGGTGAAATTCTAAACATGGCCCCAGCTCTCAGTTTATGGAATGAAAGCTTCTCCAGACTGCTGAATGTTATTAAAAGTACAGCACCCAGAGATAGTCGGACCCCACAATCTCAATGTGGGTTTAGACCTTGTAAATCCACCATTGTCAAGACAATCACCAATCGTCAAATCTTGAAAAAGACCTGTGTGTACAATAACGATATACACCATATTTTCCTTAATTTCAAAACTGCCTCCAACCATACGAAAATGTGCTGTCTCTAAGCCGATATGTCCGAATACGGTATTCCCGCAAAACTTATATGGCGGGACCCTCTTCGAGACATACTATACCAAACGGTGTTTCAGGAAGTGTGCCTCTTTATCGTGCGACTTCTTAAATTGCTGGTTTATGCCGATGAAATTTTTAACAGGTTCCTCTAATAACCGCGCCGTTTGTTCTAGGCTGGGTAAAGGCGAGAAGCCAATGGGTCTGGTTGTTGCGAACGAGAGCAAAACAAAATATCTGCAATAGACCATTCGTGTGAACCTAGCATAAACACTGATATATAACGCAGAACCACTCTCGCCAGTGAGTAGGCAATTGAAAAAATAAATTCCTCTCTCGTCGGACCAAAACCCAACCCTACAAGTCCCTTTTCATTCATGAATCGGCCTTGGGAGTCTCCGAGAGAAAAGTTTTGCAAAAGTTTTATGACTCTTTTCGCATTGACATTTGCATATAAAGGGACATCATGTCTTCCGAATAAGTGAGATCACTCCAATTCCGGAAGTATTCGATGCAGTACTCGCTGGTGGAAGCAGAGAAAGTGGAAGACCTCCACCCCTTTGGAAGGATCAGGAGGAGAGCGACCTGGTATTTCCAACTGGGGTCGAACAGGGAAGGAAAGGACCAGACACCTACACCAATGAAGAAGAAGAAAGACTGATGCAGGATGGCAAGTAAAAACCATCTACATTTAAACCGCCCTTACTCAGAGTCATCGAGATCACTGTTTCTGAGGTCAAATAATACGTATAATATTAGATTCACCTGGAACCGTAACACGTAAGGGAGTAGTGAAAAACTACGATAGCACTCTGCGTAAGTCCTCAAAGCAGGAATCAGTTAAAGTTGGGGGCTAATAGCCTATACCGTATACTGGTTATACAAAACGATCGGTTATAAGACCAATATTGTTCAGCACTCGACAAAGTTACTTTAAGGAGCAAATTGGATAGAGTGCAGTCTCATTACGGAAGCTCTGCCTTCAAATTGGCCGTAATCTTCGCCCGATAGCCTCGTGTGGTCAGCTTCATACGAACTGCAATGCCATATGGAAAATGCAAGGCCACCCTGGATAAATCGTAGTACAGGACACGCCCAAAATAGATTTTAAATCGATCTCGAAAGATATCACTTAAACTTCACTTAACTTTCTGATTTCACCATATGTTTTCAAGAAAAATCCCACATAGGAATGAATGGTAGAGTGTAACAATTTTGAATCAAGGATCCCTAGCCATTTTCATCGGCGGCTCAAATTTCGATACAAGGTGGAGTCACTCAAGATCATTCGCAATCAATTCGCCAGAGACTTTCTGACCGCTACTAGAGCGTCGATCAAGCAAAGGGATTATTGTCCCTTAGGACTACTATATTTTGCGGAAAGTCAATTTCGACAGCCAAGCTATCATTAAGTGTATCTTCACTGCAATTACATTCCCTCAAAGGTGGAAAGAAAATCTCAAGAAAAATTTAAACACGCGTTAAACTCTAAGCGAAACTTACGTGGCTTCGGTTCTCGGACAATAAAGCATCCCAGAGATTTGTCAGGCCAACAATTCAGCGAAAAGGGTAACAGTCCTAACTACAAGTGATTGTGCACACTATGTAGGCATATCTCTTTCAAATTTTCTGCCTACCTCGCGAGTACGGGCGAGAGCAGATGGCGGGATAAAACCACTTTCAAAGTTTCTACTCCTTAATCGAACCTCCCCTAAGCCGCGCAACTGGCGTAATAACTGTACACTGTCTGAAGGGACTTGCGGTAAGAAGATTGGCTACTTCTCTAGCGACTCCACGATCAGGCAAGCTCAACAATCAAGCAACTTATGTGCTTTAGATGTAAATTTTAATGCAACAATAGACCTGTTTCAACAATTTAGAAGTACACAGCTACAAAGTCAATCAATACATATATACATACATATATACATCTTCCAACGCCTTTGGTGATTAACTAAAAATCGGAAAAAAATTCTCAAAATTTGTAAAACTTATTATTGTTTACCAAATCAATTAGCAGCAAATAGGTTTTAAAACTTATTTCACTCTTCTTCATTGTTTTGTTGTTTTGTTGTATTTTTTTATTTTCATTTTTCGGCGGCATTGACAACAGCCGAACAACATACAGAAACTACAAATGTTGATAGATGAAATGTGGGGAATTTCAACTGAATAAACTCCACTGAAAAAGAAAAAAATATATATATATATATATATGTATGTAGGTATATATGCATATGTATATATATATATATATGTATGGTATATACATATAAATGCATTAAAAATCGGAAATATGTACATACAAACAACGAAGAACTATGCAGCTTGCACAGTTAATTGATGCTGTGTTAGGGTACTTACTTATATAGGGTGTTTTTTTGGGACGTGTGGTTTTCATGAAGCAATAAAATGCATATAATTTAATTTTATGTTCGAGAAGTCAGCTCTTCTATAATGAAAAGATAACGACTTGCCATTTTGTTTTAAAAATGATTTCCGACAAGTGACCGCCGCGACTAGCTCGAATAAGTTCCAGCCCAGAGGCCAATTTTCGACCACCTTTTTGTAGCAATTAGGACCGTGTATCAACAAAAATACGCCGATTATTCCCTTCAAGGCGTCAGTCGTCCTAGGTTTATCAGCGTAGGCAAGCAACTTCACAAAACCCCACAAAAACATAGTCCAGCGGCGTTAAATCGTACGATGTTGAGGGCCACGCCACAGGCCTACGACGCGAGATAATGTGCTCATCAAAAGTATCCCTCAAAAAATTTTATTGTTTCGTTGGCTCCACATCAAGGTCCTCCAACTCAGGCAGGAAAAAGTCATTATTCAAGACTCTATGGCGTTCCCCATTGACCATTGTCTATAACATAAAGGCCGGCGTCATTTTTGAAGGAATGCGGATCATTGATTCCCTCCGCCCGCAGAGCACAACAAACAGATATTTTTTTTTCGGGATGTTACGACGTCTTTACAATGGCTTGTGGATTATCACACTGCAAATACGATAATTTTGTTTCTTAACATATCCATTCAAACCAAAGTAAGCTTCATCTTTGAAGAAATTTTTCGTTGTGAAAATCGGGATCGGTGATCATGTCGTTTTGAGCCCGTTTGCTGAACGTGCGATACGCTTGAAGATCGTTCGGCTTCAATTCTTACACTAGTTATAATTTATAAATCCCCAAACCAAGTTTCTTCCGCAAAATCTTCCATAAAGTAGATGGGCTCAGCTCCAATTATTACACGCGATGGCGGGTGGACTCTTTCGGCTCTTCTTCGATACTGTGATCCGCCGTCTTTTAGGATGTGCATTTTCTATTAGAGTTAACGTGATGCCAAACCGATCCATGGTTTCTCGAACTGCCGACTCTGATAGGGACTGAATATTGGACGCAGCGCGCGAACCGAGCCATTATTTTGGTAATCGATTTGCACAATGTGCAAACGTTGCTCCGGAGTAAGTCTATTCATTATGTAACGACAAGGCAAACTGTCGGTCCTCCAGGAGTTGGGAACGGCGAATGCCGCATCCGATGGAATGATGAGCTGTGTGAGATATACTTCAGTAAAACAAGAAACAGCGGCTGCGCTGGCTAAGTCACGTGGTCCGGATGTATACGAATACTCCAGCTTTGAAAGTTTCCGATGCATTATCCGCCGTTGGAAGCAGAGGAAGAGGAAGACCTCCATTCTGTTGGAAAGATCAGGTAGAGAAGAATTTGGCTGTACTGGTGTGACAGCGAAAAAAAGAAATGAATGGCGCAATGTTATAATTTACTATAAATCAAATAACAGCTGTCAAAAAGACCAGCTCCGAAAAAAGTGTTTCCTCATTGAAAACCACAAGTCTTAAAAAAACACCCCTTTACATATGCATGTTTTTTATTTTTGTATTTGGTAAAAAACCGCTAACTTAGAAGTGACCGGCATTCGAACAAAAAGCATCGTCCAATGATTTGCTGAGATTTATTATCTAACGAAACCAAAAATGGGCTGAGAAGTTGAAGGCAAATTTGATGGTGAGACGTTTACAATGCGTACACACACTGACACGCACATACAAACAAACACATATATGTATGTACTGAAGCGGTTATTTAGGTGCAAAGGCGTTTGAGCGCACTTTAAAGCCTCAATAGTGACCTTAGCTTAGCTAATGTGTAAATAAGTATACTCGTACATACAAATATACTCGTACTCAGTTTATCTGTATTGTAGGTAAATTTATCTTGCAGCTACATACATATATTTATGTTTTCGGTTATATTTGGCCGCTTTTTTCCATTAGTTCGGTTTTCTTTCTGTTTGTCGAATTAGACCGCTCTAACTTCACATGTTACCAAGTGCATATGTAAATATGTATGTATATATGTATGTATGTACGAGTATTTTAAGCGTCAAGGTCTTGGTGCACCCAAACCGGCTTTGTAAGTTTGAAAACTACATTAAAGAAGAAGATTAAAAAAGTAAAAAATTAATTTAAAATAAAAAATGAAAAAAAAAGAAAAATTTTAATAAATAATTAATTTTTGAAAAAGAAAAAAAATTTCAAACAAAATTAAAATCAAAGACATCATATTTTCATCTGTAAATTAGTGAAGGTTGCACCTACTTACACGGTTGCATTATATATATATTTATTATCTATTAATAAATATAACTTTTTTTATTCCAACTTATGAGATATCAAATTTCCACTTTTTTTTGATAAATTTCCATTTGTGACTTCTGTAAACATTTTCTACACTCCACTGGTAAGCCAAACTCACGAGTCTTAATATGTTAGCTCCCATCGGGAATAGCCAGTTAGAATCAAAAACCAAGTATAACATCACAAGAAATCTCGTAGTCTCACTCTTTAACCGAAAACTTGATCACAACTTGAGAGAAAAGCTTTCATTCGCTTCCCGTCTCTCGTTACCATAATGAGAGAGCCCATACGCGTCAACTCAATAGTGTTGCATTTCCCAAAAACTTCATTAGAGCAGCGCAAAAAGTAACTCAACGCTACAGAGAGTGTTTCTTGAGAACACCATAAATCCGTTCAGGGTAGTGACAATCGCTTGACATCTTATACGAAAACTACACTCTGAAATACAATTGTATATCTCTCACACTTTTGGCTTGAACCTCTTGCCACTTAAAAACCCACAAGAGAAGATAACTAGGACAACTTTTCTATACAATGTCGAACTATTCGTAGAATAGTTCCATAAGCTTCAAGCACTTCAGTCCTCCGCTAAAGTCATAATGTCGGAGAAAAATATACGTGGAGCCTGATCTACTCACAGCTTGTCCCAAAGATTCCTTACTCAATGGTTGGCACTTTTTAAGCGTTGAAGCGATTTTCGGCCTCAATATTCATAATGCTTTTTCCAAGAAATTTAATCACCTACTTTTTATTCTAAGACATCTCCCAACGACTGATGTTTTTTATGGGGAGCTTTTTATTTTGTGACTTAAATGCTGTCTAAATTTTGATTTAAATAAATTTCATACAATATTTGATGTTGATCAGGCCAAGACTCGAATCCATGAACTTCCGCATCATAATAAGTATTATTTCCAGGGAAATCACTCGAGGACTACTTTGTACTTTGCAGAAAAATATTAAATAACACCTTGTATCGACTAAAGAGCCACTTTAAGTACTCTTCAAACAAGCTGTTCCAAGACCCACTGCTCAAGTTCACTTCCATCTTACCACAATCACAACTTACCGTGAGATAACTACTGCAAGCACAATTTCTTACTAAGTAGGTTAAGCTATCCTAGTGCTATGCCGTCTGCGCAGGTAACCAACTGCTAGCCACGTCTTTCATTAAGAAGTCGTTTGCTATCGTTTATTGGCCGTCCTTTCCAGGGAATCCATGAAGTTCTTATTCGGTCTTTCCTACTTCAACAAATCGTTTGTGAATATGATTTAGCTCAGGGAAGAGGGAGAAGTGTGATTGATGCACGAGATAATAAAGATACCAGTTAGACTATCAATCAACGTTACGGTAGTTTCTCGGGAGCTTTCTAACAATTTGTCTATCTACCGAGATTCACCACGCCAAAGTCATTGAGCAGGCTGAGTGCCCCGTTAGTATATCTACAAGAATACTGCTTAGCGCTAACAAGAGTTTGATCTGTATGCAACTCACGCAGTCCTAATAGTTTAGTTCAAGGCAGTCGATGTTAACTGTACCGTAATAATCTGATTATTATTTCCTTGCATGTTCTAATACAGGCACCTTCAAAGCTTGTGTACAGTTCAGCTTAGCTTGGAAAACAGAATTGTAGTTATTGAATTTGAAGCTACCGTGATTATTGGGGCAGCCACTGCTGCTGCTTTATCAACCTCACCATTGGACTCTTCAGTATAAATATGGATATATTCAATACTACCGACGGCCTTGTCTTGCGTCCTTTCATTTCTGCTAAAGAAAGATTCGATGCATCTGGCAGATGGTTTACATTTTCCATTCGTACTGAGCGTTTAACCTAAGTTCTGTTATAACCTTTGGTATATTGCCATATCCTGGACCGTTAGGGGGTTGAACTCAACTATCTAGGAGTTTTAGGCGGCTAGCTATTAGTACTGTTTCATATGTCATTTGTATGTTAATTTGCTTGATGTCAAGGATAACTTCGAGGTCCTTTACTGGGTTAGTTCTCATTGTGCCACCTATACACAGTAAATTGGTACGAGGGAGCGTTTTTATGTCCGCGGAATGAGAGGGTTGTAGAAGGTGATTGGACTGTGAAACCAAGCGGCATAATAATAAAGTTCCTTACCGAAGCAAGGAAAATCAGTTGCCGCCATGCGAAGAATAAGTTGTTATGGGCTTACCGCGACCATGATGCACAAGCTGCACAGTTTATTTAAACAAGGAAGGGAATTCAATGAAAAATATCCGAGGCCGGACAGAAATATCGAGGTTACAACAACAGCACTTATCCAAAAAGTTGAGCAGAAGAAGCTCTCAGAAATGATTTGAGTATCCGATACAACCATTTCCAAAATCCTACACGATCATCTTGACATTATGGAGGGTCAGCGCAAGAGAGGTGCCGAAAGTGCTAAAGCTACCGCAAAATCAAAGCGAACATTTTTAGATCTCTGTAATGGAGAGAACGGTGGTTTAATTTGAATTGTTACTGGAGACGAAACTTGGATTTATCGTTATAAATCTGAGTTGAAACTAGATTTCAAGTAGTAGCATAAGGAGGGCACAACAGCTCCCAAGAAGTTTAAGGTGTCATGGTCAGCTGGGAAACTCATACCAACAACGGTCTTTTGGCACACGGAAGAAATATTATTGATCGAGGTTTTTCTAGGCGAATACAACGCTTCAATATTAGAGTGACTAAAGTAAGCCACTAAAGAGAAAACACTGGAAAATTTGACAAAAGGTGTGCTGTGTTGCATTGCTGGGCTTCGATATTTTGAATTACCCACTCTACAGCACAGACCTGGCCCCGAGTGTTTATTACCCGAAAAGAGCTGAGAGACATTATCTACTAGATTGTTTTTAAATTTATTGTATATAAAACTTGATAGATTTAATTAAACTTAATTCTTCATTTATGTTTAATCTGTTTATATAAAAATTTAAAAAAAACTTTAGGTAATAAATAATAGCTCGACATCTTTGTTTGATTAAGCCAGTCTTATATTTACTGAAAAATATTAAATACTTTATAATTTAAATATTTACTGTTACAAATTTAAATTTATTAAAAAATCACTTAAATTTAATTAAGTCTTCATGAGTGAAAATATGAAGAACCAACAACAAAAATAAATAAAAATGCAGCTTGTAAAGTGTGTCATTGAAGACACGATTAGAAGTGTAAATACATACATATGAACATATAAATATAATATATTATATAATATGTACCCGTATGTATGTGCTTGCAAGAAAAATATTACTATATTCATATCAATACTAAGGAATATACATATATGTATGTACATACACGTATATTTAGGGGAAAATCTTAATAAAGCTTAATAATATATTTTTTTTTTATTTTAATATACATATTTACACAAATAAGTATGCATATATCTAATACAAACACTCATACATAAACATGTGTTTGCACCGTTTTGCTTAACCAAAACAAACAAACAGACATTGATTGGCCTTGAAAATCGTTGGAGTGCAAGAAAAAATCATGTCAAGAGATGTTGGTAATATGATAAAAAAATAACAAAAATAATAAGCTAATAAAGAAAATAAAAATGGTGCTCAAACAAAATAGAAAAAATATTGATTTGTAAAAATTAGGCACTAAAAATTTGCCTTTGATTTGGCAGACGAAAATTTTGATACAAATTGAGCAATATACAATAGGTATTAGGTGGTATATTACGTATATATGTACAATATATAATATATGCGATATATATTTATATTCATGTACATACATATCTAAATCTACTTATGATACAGGCATATGGCATGTGAATTTAAAATTAAGTCAAGAAAATTACCAAATAAAAAGTCGAACAAAACAACAAAGCATCCAAATCTCATTGGCCCTGATTTAAATTTTGCGAATGAAACTTTTTTGTGTTTTGTTTTTTTTACTATTCATAATTTTGTATTCATTATTTTTCTGCTTGCATTTTTATTTGCGGCCGCTGGAATTGCAAAATGTTAATTAATAGACAAAATTGTAAAACATAAATAATGAAAAAATAAAAAAATAATTTCAGAAAGTACGTTCAAAGCGAAGTTGATAAATTTTAATATTGGCACAATGAACTCTAATGAAGCATAGAAAAAAAACTTCGTTAGTGTGTAAAAAATGCAAGTAAAAAATTTATTTAAAAAATGTATTAGGTCTAGTAAAAAGTAATCCATTATTTATTTACCATAGTTAGAATTATATCGAATTATTATCGATTTATTTCAAATATGCAACGTTTTGTTTCATAACTTTTTGCCATTTTGAATATAATATCATTATGCCTCTCTCATAGAAACCCTTATCTCTATTGGCAAAAAATTTAGGCAATCGATTTTCACAAGCTTGATACTTGGCTGGTGAAGAAGCCAAATCATTCGCTATTTATACAGCAGCAGTTGGTAATCAGTTGGTATATTAACCTCTCAACCAAGCTCTCGAAGCTTTTGACGAGTCACTATCAATGTGGGTGATCTGCCGTTTGTACTTATGAAACACAATTCCTCTCCTGTTGGGTGTGCGCTTCTGAGCGATTGTTTCCTTCAGACGATCCACTTACTGGCATTATAAGCGCGAGTTAAGAGTTTGGCTGTAGGAAAGCAGCACACCGAACCCACAATAAAACCTTCCTGGTCGTTATACCTTGCTTGTGTTACCCTTTGTGCCGGCTAACTGTCCTTCGACGTCGCTGTAAGTGATCAACCAAGGATTCATCACCAGTTACCATCCACTTTAGAAATGGGTCGATTTTATTACAATTCAGCAGCAACTCCCAGATGGAAATTCGGTCCATGAAGGTTTTTCTTGTTAACTCATGTGGCTACCATATAGTACATCGAGCTTCGTTGTGTATCCAGCCTTTTTCAAGTGGTTCCAAAGTATTCTTTGTGCAATATTTAGCAGTGGGTAGTGGAAACAGTGCTTGCCCGACGGCCAGATTCCACGATTTCTTTGATTTTATCGATTCTATCATCATTCTTTTTACATCAAAATTACCGGAACGAAATCGACGAAACATTCAAACAAGACTGAGTTGAGTGATCATCACTTCTACTTCTTCTTTAGTACACAATAACACCTTTCAAAGACCATCTAGCGTAATCCAATCGCACTTATAGAACTTGGGATACAGACCACTAAAGTTATCTATTGCACAAATAATGGATTACTTTTTATTAATGGCTTAG
This sequence comes from Ceratitis rosa, assembly GCA_037013455.1. Lineage (NCBI taxonomy): Eukaryota > Metazoa > Arthropoda > Insecta > Diptera > Tephritidae > Ceratitis > Ceratitis rosa. Next base: position 650,156 of record JAWMAG010000399.1, on the reverse strand, counting down.
AATTTTGCTTCCAAATCATTTGTTAACCCTTGACAGCTTGCAATATTGAAAAAATAACAAATTGTTGTAAAACATTTTAAGCATTCAACAAAAAAAGAAAAAAAATCACAAACTCGATAACAAGCAAAGGTGTTTGTACAGGCAGAAGGGCAAGTGGAAAACAAAAAAAAAATATATACATATTTTTTATATACAATAATATTAGACCTTTTATGTCATGTTTACATCCATCAATGACATTGGCCGTGAATAGCGAACTGAAAGCTCAATGGCAGGTGTACATACAAATATGTACATATATACGAATATACCCATGTAAAATAATTAAATGTGCAATGTTTCAATCTAAATATAAATCGTATATAGTTTTTCAAAAAAATTAAACATTTTTTGTTAATGTAGAATAATTAGTACCAAAAGAAAATAGAAAAATATAGTTTATATATTTTTTATACAAAAAACAATTCATGGGTTTGTCAAAATCTTCATAGAAAATATTTATATGTGCAAAATCATATCATTATTTTTTTTTTTTTTGAAAATTACATTAAATTTGGAAAAAGAATAAATGAAATGGAATTTCCTTTATGGATCTTAACCAGATTCAGTCTGCATAGAGTTACTAATTTTTGTAGGGTTGCCAGATCGATTTTCTCCCATTCCTCTTGTAAGAGGTCTGCCTTGGATGCCATAGGTTCCCACAATTTTTATGAGGACCATCAGATCCATCCAAATTAAACTTTTTCTCATCACTAAAAATTATATTTTCAAATTCTTCATCCCGAAATTTTTATTTTTTTGTCTTAGAATGCAATACAGTCGCGGCTTACACAAGCAGCTATTTCACTGACTTCCATCCCCGCGTTATTCATCCCCTCGATCAAACCGCAAACTTCCTCTGTTCACTCGCTTCCACGTGACAGTTCTATTCAAAAACAATTATATTATATAATAATAAATAAAATTTCCAGTTTAATTTGTTAAAAACCTTTATTTTTATTAACCTTTTAAAAATCAAAACATACACGTACATACGATGTAAACTCTACGACAACTAAACGACAACTCAGCCGTAGTGATACAAAAACTCTGCGTGGGAAATTCAAACACTCTTTCTCTGCCTCCACCGGCGGGTACTGCTCATCATTCCATCGGCTGCGGTATTCGCCGTTCCCAACTCGCAAAGGACCATAAATCTTACGCACAACTTGTCTCTCGAAAACTCCCAGCGCCGACTCATCGGTTGTTGTCATCGTTCATGCCTCCGCACCATATAGCAGGGCGGAAACGATAAGCGACTTGTCGAGTTTAGTTTTCGTTCGTCGGGAGAGGATTTTACTTTTCAGGTGCCTACTCAGTCCAAAGTAGCACCTGTTGGCAAGAGTGATTCTGCGCTGGATTTCCAGGCTGACATTATTATTGGTGTTGATGCTGGTTCTTAGATAGACGTAATTTTCTACGACCTCAAAGTTATGACTGTCAACAGTGACGTGGGAGCCGAGTCTCGAATGCGATGACTCTTTGTATGATGACAGCAGATATTTCGTTTTGCCCTCCTTCACTGTCAGACCCATATCAATCGCTTCCTTATTCAGTCTGGAGAAAGCAGAACTCACGGAGCGGTTGTTGCGGCCAATATGTCAATATTATCGGCGCACGCCAGTAGCTGTACACTCTTATAGATGATTGTACGTTCGATATTCAGCTCTGCTGCTCGTATTATTTTCTCCATCATTAAATTAAAAAAGTCACACGATAAGGAATCACACTGTCTGACACTGTTCGTTTGGTATCTAACGCGTCGTAGAGGTCTTTCCTGATCCTGACAGAGCTTTTAGTGTTGCCTAACGTAAACTTACACATAAGTTTTTCGAAGATAGGCTGCTCCTATTCGTGCTGGACTGAGTAGGCAATTGAAAAGTAAAGTCCTCTCCCGACGAACGAAAACCAAACTCTACAAATCCCTCATCGTTCCCGTCCTGCTATACGGTGTGGAAGCATGAAAGATGGATACGAATACTCCAGCTTTGAAAGTTTTTGATGCAGTACCCACCGGTGGAAGCAGAGGAAGGGGAAGACCTCCACGGATCCCGTATATGCACAGGCGTGCCTTCCAACATAGATTCTGCGTGCCTCTGGGTACTATTCTTGGAAAGAAAAGTAATGTTCCTGCTAAACTAAGCAAAAGGCTACCTATGTATCAAATTTTAAGTAAATCGAACTACAAATTCAAATTTTTCGAATAGATCAGTCCCAGCTCCTCTTACCGGTGTGAAAAATAGACGTTACGTTATCCTCAGACCTACTGAATATGCACATAAAATTTCATTAAATTCGGTCACTGTGACCCGGGAATTTTACCATATACCATATATTAGATAAAAATAAGAATATACCAGAGATGGTCAACAAACACAACGATATCATACCGCTACGCTAACAAGAAAAATTAACTCAACGAAATGAAATCGTTAACATTAATTTTAAAATGGTTGCCAGCTGTGATTTAACAGCACATTCCAATTTTAACGTTTAACATTATCTGTTAACGATTTAACATTAATGGCTGCTTTTCGTTTTGGGTAATACTGGGTATAATTGTTTTAACATTAATATTTTCACATATTTCAACCGAAACAATCGAAATTTTTCGATTAACGTGAAATTTATCATTACAATGCAGCATTGGTATATACATACACGTATGCACAAATCCACACATGTATACCTGTTAGAAAAATAAACAGGTTCATTGTTCTCGCAAAGTATACGATATTATTGCATAATTAAACGCAACGCTTCAATAAATTAATTATTTTTTTTTAATTTTTATGTAAGCTGTTTTAATACAGACAACAACAATCAATCAATTGCACTTATTTATGCACACACAATTCTTTGTACTTGAGTACGTACTTGCGACCGATATTACACACATTAAACTGATAAATAAATACGAGTATGTATTTGCGAAAGGCAAACTTTGCTTATTGACTTTGGGCGATTAGAAAAATAAAAAAATTTAAATAAATAAACACTACAAACCGAGATAATTTTACCCCAATGACATTTTGCAATTCATGTTTTACACGCATTTGATTATTGAAGTGCATACGTGTATACAAACATACGTACTCACTCAGTGGTGCATTGCGCATGCGCAAATTGGCTTTTTCTTAGGCGAGTTAAAGTGATGAAAGCTATAAATGGGTAAACTAAACAATGCACGAACATATGTATGTACATATGTATTGTGTGGCATTGCTCTGCTCTGATTTTCACTCATAATCTCTATGATTACTGACCTTTTATTATTCTTATGATGTGCGCTGAAAAATGTGCCTTGAATAATCTGGTTCCAGGAAGAAGGATTTTAAACAATAAGACATACCAGGAGAATGATATTTCAAGGCGCTACATTCCATTTTCCCAAAGAGAAAACTAACTTTACAAGTCGCACATCATTTCCGTGCTCCAGGTGAAAAAGCAAGGACGATGCATTTTGCTTCCAACCCAAATAAGATGTGGGCAAAAATAGAATTATGGAAGCATTTTTATGAATATTTGCACCATCAATAACTTAATGTATAGAGATAAGAGCTTGTAATTATGTTTTAAAAATTATTTGAGGCAGTCGCGGCTGGGTCGAATAAAGTCCAGCCGAGAAGCTCAATTTTCCACTACATTTTGTGTATTGGCGGCCGTTTGGCAACAATAACGTCCCGCGGCGAATATTATTTTCCAAAGCGTCAATCTTTTCAGGCTTATCTGCAACAAATAATGCGTGCAGCAAAAGTTACTTTGATAGATTTATTATTTCATTGCCCGCCTTATTAGAGCCAAGAGTCGTGCACATGAACGTCTTCCAAATCAGGCATGAAAAGGTAATTAATCATGGCTCTATAGTATTCCACATTGGCTGTACATTATGGCCGACTTCATTTTTGAAGAAATATGGGCCAATAATTTCCGCTACCTACAGAGCATAGACTACTTTTGAAGCCAATCCTTAAACAAGCCAAATCATAGAACCCCCAACCAAGCTCTCGGAGCTTCTGGCGAGTCTGGCGTGGTCGCTTCTGAGCGATTGCTTCTTTCAGGTGGTCCAATTGCAGGCAGTATAGGTCCAAATTAAGCGCTTGGCCGCAAGAGAGCAGCTCATGGTAGATGATTTCTTGCCAATCTCACCAAACACAGCCTGATAGTCAATTCTGGCTTGGACGCCGTTCGAGCCTGATCCATTTTAAGACGATTCAGCTGCGGTTCGCAGATGGAAATTCGGTCCATAGGGGTTTTCTCGATATATCAATGGGTTTCCCGTTCCACCTGAAATACTCGTATCGCTACAGTATGTAAAAGAGGATCGACACCCACCACCTCTTCGTGGATTTTTAAGCCGCCTTCGACAGCACGAATAGGAGCTGCCTTTATGCCGCTATGTCTGAATTTGGTATCCCCGGGAAGGACCTCTCCGAGCCGTTCGATACCAAAGGAGGTTTCAGACACGATGACTCTTTATCGTGTGACTTTTTTAACTTATTGCTGGAAAAAATAATACGAGCTGCAGAACTGAATATAGAAGGTACAATCTTCTATAAAAGTGTACAGCTGCTGGCGTACGCCGATGATATTGACATTATTGCCCTCAACAACCGCGCCGTGCGTTCTGCTTTCTCTACACTCTTGGACTGAGTAGGAAATTGAAAAGTAAAGTCCTCTCCCGACGAACGAAACTCCAAACTCTACAAGACCCTCATCGTTCCCGTCCTGCTATATGGTGCGGAAGCATGGACGATGACAACATCTGATGAGTCGACATAAGGAGTTTTCGAGAGAAAAGTTTTGCGAACGATTAATGGTCCTTTGGGCATTGATAACGTCGAATACCGTAGACGGTGGAACGATGAGCTGTACGAGTTATATGGCGATAGTGACATAGTTTAGCTAATCAAGCAGCGGCTACGTTGGTTAGGCCATGTGGTCCGGATGGATACAAATACTCCAGCTTTGAAAGTTTTCGATTCAGTACCCGCCCTTGCAAGCAAAGGGAAAGGAAGACCTCCACTCCGTTGAAAGGGCCAGGTAGAGAAGGACCTAGCTGTATTTGGTATTTCCAATTGGCGCCAAACAGCAAGAGGAAGAAACGAATGGCGCAATTTTGTTAACTCGGCTATAAACGCGTAAGCACCGCTCGCTCCTCGGCAGTAAAGTAAGTAAGTAAGTAAGTAAGTAAAAATGTAGACGAAGACCCGAATGTGTCTAGTCTATTTTTCGAGGTTCTCAAGAGCTGGAACTTTCTTACGAATCATTGTGTATAAACCTTTAACTCTTGAGCAATTGGAAACCAACATTCGGTAATCTATGTCAAAGAGAGGCCGAAAGTTACCTCAAAAGGATGGATGTTTGCAAAAATTCGCGAGGCGGTCATTGGAATGATGTTTTGTTTCAAATTTATAATAAAAAAAGGAATTAAAAAAAAAAAATCCAATCTCATTTTAATTACGTTTAGTTTCGGTACCACAAAATGGATAACCCTGTACTTAAAACTCTTCTATTGCACCACTGCGTAGTCATGGAACTCTCAACAATTGTATTATAAATGTTAATTATCTAACAATAGGCACCGGCCCTCCGAAAGATGATTAGCTCATAAGACGAGTGAAACATTTTAAAAGAAAAAATTTGTAATTTTGAGCAATAAATAATAAAATACAAACATATGACATTTGTTATAATATAACAGTGTTTTTTCGCAAATCGACTATTTATCAAATGATTTTGGTTGTCACGAGAACTCTTCATACTACAAATATATATATGTATATACAATAGCCTAATGGCATTTTGCACAAAAAAAAACACTGTTATTGTTCACTAAGTACTTTGCGTCGGTGGAGAAACTTTTGTTGAATCCTCGAATAAAAAGGCAGTGAAGTGCGTGCGAAAGAACATTTAGATTTTGACTTCGTAGAGCGCGGATATATTAGACAGCTAAGAACATAGTCTTTAGAGTAAGCATACTTTTAACTTCAAACTGAAACTAACTTCTCGCCAAATTGTTACTTTACTTTCAGTACGAGTCCATTTGCATAATTTACCCTCACAAAGTGTCGATAAAATGGCTACCAGAGCACAGAGTTCGTATAAAAACCTTTTCATCTTGACTTGCCTCATTTTCGCCTGCGTGCAAAGCAATGTAACAGCACAACAACAGCAGCAGCAGCAACAACAATACAATAATTCCGTTTATTATGCCCAGCACAACAATTCCCACAGTCAATCGACGCACACATACAACACCAGAAATAAAAGTGATAATATTGGATTTCCAGAGGCTATAGAATACGCAGCCGCATTGAATGCGAGCTCCACTTATGGTTATGATGAGTACGAGGATGAGTTGGATATTGGTTTGGGGGATAAGGATTTTGAAGTGTATGAATATTTGCGACGCACCTCGGTTATATTTGGCGTGGCGAGTATGGCGAATGGCAGTAATGTGAATGTGGCTTGCAGTCGTCAGATGAGACAAATTCAACATGGTATTTTACGCAAGGAGCCCTGGGCCATGAAGGGTGAGTTTTTATTTGATTAAATGTAGATTTTAACCGGTAGACGATTTGTTTTGTGTAGGGTTTTGAGGGCATGCATCTGGAAGGATAGTTTTTTTAGTCGAAGGCGTGCTTCTTCACAACTGGTGTATGTTATTGAAGGAGTAAAGGCACATTCCAATCAAAGAGACGCACTAAATGTGCGAAGATGGTAAAACTACTGATGTCCTTTTAAAGAAGCGTCAATTTAGTGCTGGACTTTCGGTAGAAGAGAGAAGTTATTCATTAAATTCTTGATTTCCTTCCGTTCTAAGGCGACCCAATAATAAGCTTTGTCCTCGTCACTATTGCTATATCCTGCTTGAAAATTTTAAGGTCATTTTGGGCAAAGATATTATCATCAGCGCAATAATCGGTTAATTCAACTTTCACAGCGACACCTTTCCAAACAAATTCTCCACACTTTTGACTGTCACAAGATCAAAAAACCTTCAAGTAATAAATAATATGTATTCATGGTTTCCGTAGTGCCTGCCCTCAAAGACCTTAAAATCGACACGCCGTCACTTCAAGCTCGCCTCTTTACAGCAAAGAGCGGCAGTCAACATGCACGAAGGTTCAGCGTCGCCTGGCTGTCATCGGAACCGACCATGGCTAAGGCTCTTTTACTCTGAGAGAACAAGCTCAGTAAAAGGAAACAGTGGGACAGTATTTCAAAGTTCCTAAATACTGCATTTAAAGAAACCCGCTGCAGTATAGAGTAACACTTGGAGAGGTAGTAGGGAGAAGATGATTAGGTATAGGGAAAGATGATGTTGAATGACACCCTTGAACATATTCATCGAGCTGTCTGGCTCTTAAATGAGTTCGGGAGTGAGTTCCATGAGAAAAATCCACCCTACCTTTTACATAGGGAATTCATTGGGTGGAGCTTGGCGGTGAAAAATTGAAGGTGGTGTGGGGTGATCATTCTTCCTGTGTTGGAGATTGTGCGGGATGGCCATTCCATTGTTGCGTTGGGAATTGATTGAGCGCTATGGCTCTTCAAAAATGGTGGAGCGAGGTGGTGCTCCAAGCGGTTGTGTAAGCCAAGCTAATACCACAC